>JNVV01000062.1:137654-203388 GCA_000733355.1 Falciphora oryzae
CCGCCGAGGTCGAGGGCCGCGACGCCGCGCGCGCCTGCTCCTCCGAGATGCTCTGGGCGCGCTTGCGGGCCGAGTGCTCCGAGGCCGAGGGGAACCACGACTTGGGCTCGGGCTTGGGCGGCGACTTGGGCTCGGCCGGCTCCTCGGCCTTCTCTTCGGTCTTGTCCTCGGCCTCGCCCTCGCCCTTGGGCGACAGGCCGCCGTTGACGAGCGTGGGGCCCTCGGTGAAGGGGCCCTCGACCGGGGTGGAGGGCTCGTTGCCGGCGGCGCTGCCCTTGCGGTTCTTGCGCTCGTCGTACGACGCGCCCAGCAGGCCGCCCTCGGCGAACTCGCCCTCGGTCTTGGGGGTGCTGGGGCTGGTGGCGCTCTTGACGAGAGCCGCGACGGTCTCGGCGGCGTTAGGCGGCAGCGCGCTCTGGCGCTCGATCCAGTCCTTGCCGAACTCATCGATAGGCTTGTCGAAGCGGTTGAGGTCGAGGAGGGGCTGGAACTCGCCGATGCTGTAGGGCGCCTCGTCGATGCTGACGCGGAGCTTGTGGCGGCTGCCCTCCAGCTTGACGTGGCTGATGGACTTCTTGGGCTTGTGCTTGACGGGCACGATCTGCGGCGCGCCGCTGATGCTGCCCGAGCTGCCGGGACGCTTCTCCTCCAGCTTCGGCGGCGGCTTGATGTCCTCGTCGTTGCCGCTGTTGCGGCGCGACGTGGCCGTGGACCCGGCCACGCCCCGGCGGTGCACGAGGTACCACGACCGCCAGGCGTGCACGCGCGTGTGGAACTGGCGCGCCACGTCGGCGTCCTCGGTGCAGAAGAAGTGCACAAAGTTCTCGGCCGCGGGCGAGCCGGCGAAGACGGTGGCGCGCTGCTGCGATTTGATGGCGTAGCAGAACTTCTTGGGCGGCTTGAGCGTCTTCTTGCACTGCGCGTCGGTCGGCGTGTAGATGTCAAAGTCGCTCAGGTGGCAGATGGCTGCCGCGCCCGCTGCCGCCGCCGCCGTCACGGTGGGCAGACCTCGGGGCGAGCCCACGGCTGAGGGGGACCAGGGCGAGCCTCCCGTGGCCGATGTGGGCGTGCTGACTGCGAGGGCGACGTCGGCCTTCTTGGAGGCGAACATCTGGCCGTTCTCGAGCAGCGTGATGAAGCGCTTGTTCCACTTGCCGGGCCGCTGCGAGTGGTGGAGCTGCAGGACGAAGCCTTGAGGAGGCTGCTGTAGCTGCAGGGGCGTGCATGCGGGCGATGACACCGACGAGATATCGAGGTCCTTGTGCTGCTGGGCCGCCTGGCCGAGCTCGTCCGAGGACGTGTCGACGAAGAGGTGGTGCTGGGTGTCGCGGTCCCATGAGTTGAGCACGTCCCGCACGCGTTCGTACCGCCTGAGTCGTCGCTCCAGTCCGAGGTGGGTGTACGCCTCGATGACGATGGCGGTGGCGGTGTTGATGGACTGCGGCAGAGGCAGGCCGTCGGAACAGGCGAAGAGGATATCAACGGTGCTGGTGTCAAGTGTCACGTCGACATTTATCGTCACGCCGCGGCAGCGCACTTGCACGTTCTGTTCATCGGGTAAGATAATGTGGTTAGCTGGGTGCGGTCTAGGCTCGGGTCAAAGCCTCGTGATCAAAATCGACTGTGGCTTACCCTCTCTCCGCCGTTGCTCGCTGTTGAAGGCACAGGGGACGGCGGCGGCTGTCCAACCCTGTCCAGGAAAGACCTCGGCGACGGTTGAGGCTCGAGGGTCGCAGACCGGCTAAAGTCAAAGGATGTTGCCGTGGACGGCGAGGGCGATAGTGTGGCGGCGCTAGATTTGCGGCCCCAGCCGAGGAAGTTGAACTTCTCCAGCACAGGACTGCGCGGCTTCAGCTGCAGCGGCGAGGGCCGGCGGCCGTTGTTGTTAAACTTGAACGATTCTGCCGAAGACTTGAGCGAGGCGGCGTCGCTGTGGTCGGCGTTGTTGTTGATGTGGCTGTTGATGATGGCGTCGGCCCTGGACTGCAATATCCTCTCCTCGAGATCGTTGAGCCTGTTCTCGGCAATGTCGTCGCCCAACCTGTCCTGGAATCGCCGTCGGCCGCGCTCCCCGTCGTCTGTGGGCGTACCGCAGCGGCTGTCTGTGCCGATGGCAGTATCGGCGGTTATGGCCATGGCAACAGGAACTGCGGGGAAGTTCATGGCCTGGATGTCGTCTTCCGACCCCGAGTCGTGGAGGCCATTGGGGCTCACGGCGCCGTTGCTGTCGGTAAGAACTAGCGGTGGTGGCGGCTTCAGAATACCCTTGGCTTTCCTCGATGGTGTTGCTTGCTTGGGGGATGCAATTGGTCCCGGCGATATCGGAGATGGCGGCATCATGGGGACCGGAGGTGCGGCGCCGGGGGTACTGCTGGCGCTCTCGGACTCGCCCGTAGTGAGCGTCTTCGCCCTCCTCCTGAACCTCGACCCAGACGACTTGGGGCTGTCGCCGAACTCCGAGACGGCCTTGGGGCTCCCGGGTATAATGGCCTCGACTGCCTTCCTCGTCTCCGACACACTCTTGCCCCGGAGGCTGCGGTACCGGGACAGGGTCGCGGGCGGCGACGGGAGGGGCATGGGCTCGGTTAGTGCAGACATGGTGGCGATGCGATTATAGGAGGTGCTGCCCGTCGGGACCCGGTGGTGTGTGAAGATGTTGTTCCCCCTCTTGTTGCCGAAGGTCTTGCCGTTATGAGGCGGTGTCTTATCGTCGAGATCCGTCACAGGGCTGGGCCCGAGTTCGATCGAGTCCTCTCACGGCTGGCGGCTCACTCGCCGGTGATCAACAAGCCAAGACCTGCAGCAGGTAGGATGCAACCCTATTGCGCGTCCCTCCCCAGACTGACTTCCTGGCGAGCGCTGATCGTATCGTGTTGTCGACAGCGCGGATCGGGGATGCAAGCTTCTCCCTTGCGCAAAGGCGGTGGTGCAAGGCACGCACTCTTTGCTTCCCTTGGACCCCCTGGCTTGCGGTAGCGAAGAGGAACAAGAACTGAAAGGAACGGACGAGCAGATCTGCAGCACCGGCAGAAGACTCATAGAAGACGAGGAGAGGAAAAGAAGAAAAAGGACGCTCGACCAGCTACTCGGTGAGCGGAACGGAGCGGCGGTGGTTCATATCAATCGAAGCGGTGCGTGGTTCCTCGGAGCCGCTCCAGGGGGGAAAGAGAGGGCTTCTGGCAGGGGGTGTTTGGCTGGAGAATGGGAGCAGTGCAACACACAACCGAGATGGGGCCTTCAAGGGGGTCCCAGACAGATAACAGCGGCAGACAGGAGGGGAAGGTTCCAAGGGGCGGTGGACGAGGCTTTGCGCCCCGGAAGCAAAAGCCAAAGCAAGAGAACCGGCAAAGGAACAAAAAGGAAATTTCCTCTATCCCTCGTCCGGCCCATGGATAAGGAGCATGAAGAGCAACAAAAGAGTGCGGAGCAAGCAGGGCGGTGACAAAATCAAGAAAAGGCAGGGAAGCGAGATGGAGTCCCCTTCACAAGAAAAAAAGGGTCCCGCCCCTTTTGGGCAATGCCGGCACGACGACGCGTCGGCGCAACACTGTTGCATTCCGCCGCCCTGCGATGCGATGCTGTATGGCTGGCCGCCCTGGAACGGGCAGACTGGTGGCAGCTGTTCCTGTCCAGGGCCCTCGTATTGTCCGCTGGTCGACTTTCCCCTTTTTCCCGCCCTCCTTTTTGGGTCTGGGTGGACCCCCAATTCCCCGATCCAAAGCTCTGCACCCCGGCCCTGTCAGCAGTGGGCGTTGCCACCCCCGAGTGGCCGCCCCTTGGAGGACCCAGGGACGACTGGAATGCGTTCCCGCACGAGGAGACGCGATCTAGTGGTTGTGGCATTGTGGAGCAGGGCCAGGTGCCGAGGATGGAAGCGGAAAGTCTAGGCAATAGACTGGCGTTCCTGGGAAATTTCTCGGCAGCGGGTCCGCGATAGAATTGATGGGGCTCAGCCTGGGCGGCCCTGGGCCCTGGGCCGGGTGTGCCCCTGCCTGGTGGGACGGGTGCGGTTCGTGGTCGTGCTGGTGCACTTCATGCTGTGACCACATTGAGATGCTGTGCTGTGCAAGCTGCCAGGCCCAGCTGCCCAGGAATCAACCCCATGCCGGCCTGCCTCTCCTGCATCCATGACACTCGACTGACAGGCCGGCTGCACTGTGCCCGCCTTAAACTCGGCACTCAGCTGCTAATAAAGACCCGTTAGCCTCGAAGCCATTCTCGTCCACACTGACGCTAGCGGCAACGGCAACGACGACAAGATGGCCAAGCGCACCCGTGGCCCTGGGCGCCACGTCGCCGCATTCCAGGGTTGGCTCGAACCCGCCAATCTGGATTTCTGGAGGTGTCCCAAGACGATGATGCAGGCCGCGCAGGGTGCAGAGTGTGCAGACGTTCCAAAGCAAGCCGCGACGACATCATGTCCACATGCCGCCCACAGTGACCGACGCCTTGCACAGCACAGGCCGTATGGGGTATTTGTGCACAGGGGCAGCCCCCGGTCTATTGTTGTCCATCTTATTGTCCAGCCTGCCATCCACAAACTTGGCATTGGAAGTTGGCACAAACAGGGCCCATCCGCAAATACAACCGAGCTCTCATCGCCAGACAGCGACACAGGACAGAAAGAATTCCCAGACTGAATAGAGATTATCACATGGCCAAGGAAACCAGGAGCAGGCATGAAGGAGAACGGAAATAGGGAGGCTTGGTAATAAGAAGAAATGTAGGCAGACAATGCGCAACGAGTCAAAAACGAAAAGAAGGGAACGAAACCGCGCACGCCAAAAGAAACCCGCGAATGGGACCGGGAACATGATTCCGGTTTGGCAAGCGTGGCAAGCCACGTTCGTCCAGTCGGATGAGCCCATCCACAGCGAGGTCGGGGGGATCCATAAACAAATGTTCGCTCACTGTGAAGTTATGGAAGGTGACAAGGCCTAGACCCACTACAGTCTAGCCAATATATGCAAGAGGAAAACCACCCCTGCCCTTAACAGATGCTGGTGCTTGGTGCTAAACTGGCGCAGCGACGATTTCCCGCCATGTCGCTTTCTCTCTTTGCACAATCGCCGCCTGAAAGATCGACCTCGACCGTCACTCCCATTCCAGTCGTCGGTTTGTCGAAATGGCTCAAAGAGGATGGGATCTGGTCAAGTGAGAAGCAAAGCATGCACCCGGCGGTCGGGGGAAGGGCCGAAAAGGGCGCCCGTGGGAACCTAATCTAGTGGCTGCACGGCCGATCGACGGTAACATCATCGAAGGATGCGGTTGGCGGGCATGCCAGCGCCCCCTGCCCCCTCGAGGAACGGCAGATGTCGGCGATCATTATTCTTTAAAACCTGCCATCCTGTTTTGTTTGTGCGTCTCTTGTACAGCCCAGCACCCGCCAGTGGTCGCATTCACTCCTCAGATTGCGAGTGGATCGTCCCGCCTCTCGCTTCTGGCCGGATAGCAGCCAACAGGCCAGCCAAACATCACAAGGAGCAGCCGCCCCGTTGCCGCCCCCTTTTTCACTTCCGGAAGGCCCTGACCTCGCGCCTCCACCATGCCGAGAAGTCCTGCGTTGAAACGTCGATGCCCAGATCTTTGAGCTCCTTGGTGCCGAGATGGCAGTCGTACGGTCGCTGCACCGCTGCCGAGGCGTCGTTGCCCTCTGTGTTGGGCTCGATCTTGTCGCCGCTGAGGCCCATGATCTCACCGAACAGCTGGCAGATCTCGTACTTGGTGAGCTTGTCCTCACTCGAGAACTGCAGCACGCTCGGCAAGGTGGCCGAATCGTCGGCGTCGAGATACTTCTCCGCCACGTCTGTTGGCTCATGCGGCGCGGGGGTGGAGACTACACGTTAACACCTTCCTTTGCCACCAGGCTCAAATCTCAATATTCGCTTGGCTTATGCCCGCTTGGGGGAACAATCTGCAAATAGGTTCGTTTTGGCGGGGACAAGGTAGAGGGCGGGGGACCGCTCAGGACGCGCCAGGAACGCGCCAGAGCTGCGATCGACATGCGCATCATGCCCGAGGCAGATGCAGATCTAGACCGAGCGATCCAACCAAGTGGGAGACAATGGCAATGCGAGCGCATTCCAGAGAGCGATCGGCCGGGTATGAAAGCAAAACAAGGGACCAGGACGAAACGAGCACACAAGAGAAAGAGAGACATACCAGCACAGACCCTGCCCACGTCCTCGGTATTTGTGGGATAGCGCAACGCCCAGTGGTCCATCTTGACGGATTTGGCCTCGTCGCCCTGCGCCTGCCAGAGCACGTCCATAAGCACATTGACGGCGCTCTCGGCCGGCGTCTCAGCGTGGCCGTACAGCACAGGGACGCGGAGCACCACGCCCCTCGCCTTTCCCTTGCCGCCGCCGCCGCCGTATGCCTCGAGGACGGCCCGCTCCCCGTCGAGCTTGGTCTGGCCATACAGGTTGGTGGGGCCCGTGGCCGCGTCGGCAGCGTAGGGAGCCTCGCCAGGCCGACCGGCAAAGACGTAATCGGTCGATATGTAGATGAGGACGGCGCCAGCGGCCGCGCAGAGCCGCGCCAGGGTCCCCGTTGCGGCAACGTTGAGTCGGCGCGTGCCCTCTGGGTCCTTGTCCACCTTGTCGGGGAACCGGTTTGCCGCACCTAGAATTGTTCGTCAATATTGTTCGTCACCCCATCTGCGGACAAGCCAGCGCTGCAATAAGACCTGTCTGGGCCGCCACCATGTCTCAGATTTGGCCTCACAGGGAGGCACGTCTCCAGCGCTCGACGAGGCAAACTTACAATGCACGACAACCTGTGGTCTAGCTTCGGCCGAAAGCTCACGAATTAGTAGCCCAAACAAGACGGGGACATCATGCGTAAGGGTCCGGTCTGGACCCCTGGGGGACACCTCCCAGGGACAGCCCCGCGCGGGTATTTTCAGCGGCGCACTCACCGGACCTTGCCCAGAGCCTTCTCGATCTCCAGCTCATTCCCCAGGTCGACCTTCAGAATGGACACGCCGTCGGCACGCGAGAAGGCGGCGCCCGTCACGGCCCAGCCCTTCCTGTCCTGGAAGGCCTTGACAACCTCCCTGCCGAGGAGGCCAGTGGCCCCGGTGATCAGCACGCGCTTGTCAGACATGTTGATGGGAGCTGGTATTTAAGGCTTTGTTGCTTGGTGTTGCTGCTTTTTTTCTGCCGCAGCGTGCCGTGATTTGGCGACATGGGAGCTCTGGGTGGGAGCGCAGCCCACAGCCAGCTGCGATGATGCAGCAGCTCATCGTTGTGGGCAGGCGCGGGGGCAGTGTATTGTACTGTGCGCGTGACTGTATGTCGTCCCTGCTGCCCGCATTCTATCGACACCTGCAGGTTCCATACGTGTTGTCGGGAACGTACGACAATGATCTACTCGTACACGGGCAGTAGCGATGCTAGTAATTCATGCAGCAAGAAGATTCATGAGGATTCGTCGGGTTGGAAGGCGCACGCAAGAATAAGACCAATAATGGAAGATCCCAGTAAAAAGAAGAAGATAGACAAATACTCCTCGCCTTGCAAGACCTCATCATGACCCATTAGAGGGCATGTTATTAGCCATTGACTTTTAGGCCTGCCGGCACGCTCGCTGATTCACCCTGTGTCTGTCCTCCCACACTTCCCTCAGCACCTTCTGGATTGTGCCTAGCTGGATACCTACCTAAGGTATCTTGAATAGGTCGGATCTTTTCAGGCTGAAAGGTTTCTCACCTGGGCCCCACTGAACACAAGAGACCATACCCTCCGAGAAAGTATGACCTGCCTACACGTGAACCCGTCCATACCGCAAGCTCGCACTCCTGGGCCCGCGTTTGCTTCTAATATCTCCCCCAAAGGCGGCGGCAGTCTCGATAGTTCAACCGTGGGTTCCCAAGAAGATGCAAGCTACGTGGTGGGGAAAACAATTTGCCCCCCTTTCTTGCACAATCGCACCGGTTCCACTCCCGACACCTAAAAAAATTGTGCTTTGGTTTTGGCAGTGGATTTGCTACTTAAACGGGTAAGGTGCATTCCGATAAAAACAATAAACCCCTGCTCCCAGGCCCTGGTACAGACTCCATTTGGGTGACGAAATCGAGCTTGCGCAGCGGTTACAGGTGGTAGCACTCACTGTCGTCAACCGCTCGCCGTCCGCCATCATCGCGACCACGGACGAGGTCCTCCCCGTGCTTCAGAGCTTGCCCGTCGCACCTATGCGAAAATGTCCGAGGAGGCTCTAGTCGACACAGTCTGTGACTTCACGGGGCTCAGGAAAGAATTCGACAGAGACCTGATTCTCTCGGCGCTGAGGGTTCGTTTTGCCGTGGCCGACGCCCGCTGCCCGAAGGAGCCACGTCCGCGAACTTTGCAGTCGGCTTGCTGACAGCCTTTCGGCTCCCTCTCAAGGCCAAAAGTAATAGCACCGAAGCCGTTGTCGCAGAGTTCTACGAAGATGAGGGCAAGGTATGAGGCGCCCGTGTCCATGTGTCCATCACTATCGCGGTTATCCTTGAGCCCCCACCCCCGCTTCAAATTCCCGAATGGAGCGTGCCACGACCCCAATACCTTGCCTCAACGGTTCCCATTTCCGCCCTTCACGACCCAACTAACGCCACTTAACCCTCTTTGCCTGCTACTTAGTTCCGACAGCAGTACACCTGGACCGAACTGCCTTTCCTAGCCGACCGCGACGGAACCCTCCCCGATGCCCCAAACATCCCCACATTCTCGATCCAGGGCGCCGACGATGGCGGCGTCATCCACGGCGTGCCGCCCTCCGGCAGCGTCCCGCCATCGCGCCCGCCATCGCGCACAGATAATCGCTCGCCGCTCGGCAGGATGGTAGACTGGGCCGTAAATGGGACAGCTGGTATGTGCCTCCGTGTCCCCATCATCCCCTGGTCGATTTGGCCAAGTGCTGACTTGCTGTCCTTCGCTCCCCAGGTGCACCCAACTCGAGAGCGCAGGAGGAGGCGGATCTCCAACGGGCGCTGGCCGAGTCCGCCGCTCACTCGGGGCTGCAGGTACCACCCCAAGAGAGCGGCGTGACGGGCGGCCAGGGCGACGACGTCCACCTCCCCTTCTTTGGCCCCGCAGTCAGAGACCACTACGACCAGAGCCAATGGGCTGTTGTCCCTGTCATGCGCGAAAGACCCGATCCCAGACCTTCAGGTAGGAAGCGAGACCCGGGTGTCCCGGCTTTTCTGAGGTGTCGGAAGGATAGCACCGACCAGCAGCGGCTGGGTGCCCTCATCACCATGTACCACGAGATACCCGCGGCCCGCAACCTTCTGCTCGAGACAGGAGCGCCCGCCTCCACGTACGGCATCAACAACCTCTGGTGGAAAGGCGAGCCCATCCTTCCCATGACCCAGGAGGAGCCGCCGGCCCAGCAGGAAGAGGAGGAAGATCTGATGGAGTGGCAGGACACCCCAGAGCCCGACTTCTTCGAGGAACTCCATCGGCTGATAGCATTCCTGGACCTCACCGAGCGGAGCTATGGTACAGCTGACGTGTTGGCGGGCCTGAGGCCCATGACGACTGGCTGGGGTTCCGAAGTGCCCGAGACAAAGTTCTTCGATGTCTTGCGGGAGCATCACAGCCAGGACACACTCTCACGCCTCTTTTGGGGAGTCCAGGTGTTTTCCTTCAGCTCCTCAGAGCCGGCTGTAGACGAGGACCCGGAGCGGTTCGCCGTCCTGGAGATGCGTCTGAACGCCGCGCAATACCAGAAAATAGAGACACTATACGACGCCTGGGACGAGCTCTTCTGGATCGATGTTAATAGCACGAGCGAAGACGAATCGAGCCTTCGAACCGCGGCCATTACCGAGATAGGCGACGTGCTGACCATGACGTTCGGGGGCGAGGGCGGCCTGGTCCGGCCGGTCGACATCCCCGAGACCTTCTATATCGACCGGTACTTAGCGGAGCGACGCGATGAGTCGATGGAGCAGCAGCTCGAGATTCGGTCGCTGCGCCGCAGGCTCACCGAAGTCGACCGCCTCGAGTTTGACCTGTCAAGGTGGTGGAGCCAGAAGGACCAGCAATGGAAGGAAAAGATCCCGATGAGCAGGGCCGTCATCGAGGACCGCGTGGCCAAGGAGAAGGATCTGCGGTTCACTGCTCTCAGGCGCAGGTGGTTTGAGTCAGTCGACACCCCGGAGTACTTTCACTTCATACCCGGCTACATGGACGACAAGATCCAGTTTACGGAGAAGGATCTGGCGCTGCTCGAGCAGTGGGAGCGGGACAAGAAGTATCACGAGAGCATTATCGAGGTGATCACGAAAAAGAAAGAGGGTAAGGAGGCCTTGAACAGACCCCACAGGACCCTGAAAGGAAAGCGAGTGATGTCCTGACAGAACCTGGGTTTAGACTACGCAAAGCTGAGGGGCAACGTCGAGGCCGAGATCCGTGCACTTACCCACAAAAATAGCATCCCTTGCCCGGAAGAGGGATGGAAGCCCACACATCGATACAATCTCAGGGGCGTGGCCACGGCGAACGATATCTACGTGGCGCGTCGGGCAGAGCCGGATCTGATTGACATGGACAACGAGTCCCGACCCTCAGACCAATGGTGGCGGCTGTCGTACGTTGCGACCGACGAGGAGAGCCCGCTCAAGGTCTCCGTAAGTCTCTTCGGTTTCCCTGCTCTTTCCCCCCTCACACTATCACTGTTCAAAGTTGTCGTCGAAAACCTCAGGGATGACACTGTATCGACTAACCGTCCTGATTATTTTCAGATGTCCACGGTGGACGAAGCCAGGCAAGCGGCGTCCACGGAGGGCAAGGCGCCGTACCTGGTGTATGCCAACGACGCGGCGATGGACGAGGCCCCAACTTCGCTACCCGCGGCCCTTCGGACCTTTGTAAAGTTCGATAACCGCTATTTCAAGCAGGAGCTGATCGAGCAGACGCCTGAGGAGACTCGTCCTCCAAAAACGTCCAAGCCTGCGTTGCCGGCGCGGTCTTCGGCACAGGAGCTTCATCAGATGGTGCAACAACCAGAGCAGCAAAAGCAGCAGCAGCAGCAGCAGCCCCTGGTTTCCTTCGACGAGCCGCCATCGACGGAATCGCAGCCGCCTAGTGGCGTGAGGGCGACGAGCACTGAGATATTCCCCAGCAGCAATGGCAGCAGCAACGGCCACGGCAACTCGCATGAGTCCGTGGAAGAGGGGATGGAGATGACGGAGATACACCTGGTGGAGACGAACCTGACCCCTAGCAGCGGCGCCAGCACAGCCAACATCCACACGCCGTCGACTCAGCAATCAGACGTCGCGAAGGAGCCGGTTGAGCGGCCGCGGACGCCTCCGGCTGACGGGCTGAAATAGGGGGTTAGATTGCATCTGGTCAAAGTGTACATCATAGCGGGCGGCGAGGCATATTCGTGTAGCAAAGATACCCCCATTCTATACGTAGCGGTTTGCTGCATTGATAAAATACACGTTGGATTGGGATTGTCTATTCCATGGTTTCAGTGGCTGGAGTTGACGGTATCTGTGGCCTACCTAGTGCCGATGTGGCTGCATCCTCCATTGCATGTGCGCCTGGTCGGGCAGGCTGATGAAACCGTGCATGTACATCTGGTCTCCTCTCTGCCGCGCTTCTTCCATCCAAAGACCCGCATCCGAAGCTCGTCAGACACTGCCAATCGCGTACCTAGGCAAGTAGAGGCAGGGCCACCGGCCCCAAAGCCAGATGATGTTCAATCCCTGCCGAACATTCAGCTCTCTAACCTCGCCCTCTTCGTCCGGTCCAGGCGTTCCCGCGCCTCCCCGCCCGCATCCGAGGGTGGACGTCGGACCTTGGCGGCAGCAGAAGCGGCGGCCCCCGCGCGTGTGGCGTCCTGCGCGCCTCCCGCCGCCATACGCACCAAGGGGTCGGCGGAAGATCTCGGGAACACGGCCCGGATCGCCGGGAGCAGCGAAGCCATGTCCTTGTGCTGCCGCGCGCCCGCCTCGACGACGGCGCGCGCCACCGCCGCGTAGAACGCCACGCGCAGCGCGGTTACCGGCCGCGGGCCCGCTCGTGCCCTCTCGAGATTGGCGCGCAGGGCATTGATCAGACCTGTAATGGTATCCCCGCCGGCTGCGGCCGCTGCACCCGGTGGTTCCGGCGGCCGCGGCGCCCGGGGGGCTTCGGCCGCCTGGGACCCGGTCATGAGGGCTGCAAGGGCGTCCACGGTTGCCTGCTCGGGGAGATAGACGTCGGAGCGCCTGAACAGCATGTTCAAAAAGCAGACAGCGGGCCCGGAGGATGGTTCGTCCCCCGCGTCGCTCGGCCGCTGGGCGTTCTTGAGCCGAATGTCCAACTTGGCGCCGTGCTTGACAAAGAGCGAAAAGAGCGAGCTGTTGAGGGCGTCGGGCAGTGCATCGTCGCCGCAGGGCGCCTCTTGGTCGACTCGACACATCTTCCTGACGAATTGCTCCCAGGGCGACGCCCCGCTGGAGTCCTTGACGTTGGGGTCGTGCCCGGCACCGAGGAGCGAGGCCACGATGCGGCAGTGTCCATTCGTCCAATGCGGCGTGCGCATCACGAACGAGAGCGGAGGCACATACATGCAATTGTCGAAGTATGAAGGGTCTTCCTTCAACTTCAACGCCACCCAACCATCTGCTCCGGACGAGAGAAGCGTGCTGCGGAGCTGGGCTATGGAAAAGTCGGTCCGCTCCGGTCTTGGCCCGGGCGCCACGGCCGAGGCCGGCTTGGCCGTGAACAACTTCCGGTCATCGTCGAGGATGCCCAGCAGTGCCATGGCCTTGCCAGGAGATTCGTCAAGAGCTCCTGGGACGTAGTCCACCAACTCCATTCGGAGTTTATTGACGTCGAGACTGCCCCCCACGACGGTTGCTTCTTGATCCATCAAGCCAACGTAGGTTGCGAGAGTTGCGAGGTTGACGAGGAAGCCGTCAGCACAACCACACCTGGCGGCTAAATAGTCGCTCATCTCATCGGTCAAGAGATAATCGCGGACGGAACGGTGCAAGAACTCGACGCGTGTCTTCTTGACCTCGAGCAAGCCTCCGCACCTGGCGTTGACTCGGCGGTGGCACTGGTCGCGGAGGGTTTCAATATCAGAAACCAGTATTTCCTTGCCGGTGAGCTTAAAGGCGTAGTCTTTATCGCCGTCTGCGAACTCGTGCAAGCAAAAGTTCATGTAGTGCAGCGGCCGGTAAGCGTTCACGGCGATGCTCAACATCTGCGCCATCTTGTCCTCGTACAAAGGGTCTACAGCATCGAGCATCAACCTGAAAAAACGCTCCAGGTCAGGCGGCAAGCTTTTCAGCCGCCGCTCCAGGTCTTTGATGGTGTCTCCGTTCGTGATACCATCCCGAAGCGATCGAGTCACTAGGAAAACCCATAAAAAGACTCCTTGGGCCCTGCGCGTGATATCTCTAACCAGATTTTTTAGCTCCGGTTCGCGAGATATGCCCTGCTTCCAACGCGGATGGCTGGCAAGGGAGTTGTAAGCATACGCGGAGATGTCCTTCCGGGTTAGCTTATGGATGTACAGCTTCTGACCAGGGTCGGCGCCGAACGCGTCCTTGAAAACGTTCCATGGCCGGCTCGAAAGACAGAGCTTTAGATTGGGCGACGATGATAATTCGGTTAAAATGTTGCAAAGATCGAAATGGTCCCCGTGGAATTCGTCCACGCCGTCGACAAATATGCAATAGCGCACCCCTAGATCGCGGGCTTGGGCGACAGCGCGCAACGCCGCCAGCAGATCGTCGAGTGTTCAATCTGACGCGCCTTCGCTCCAACGGGGATCGCTGATCATCTGCCGCCAGCGCCCCGGGCAGATAGCGGGGATTTCGCCTGGGCAGCTGCGAAAAATATCGTACAGGAGCGTGTGAAGCAAACCCTGTTGCGACTTTTGCATGGCAGACCCGGCGCTCTAGAAGTAGTGCGCCGCGACGGATAGCTTTTTGGACCCGGCCCATTGTTGAAGCATCGTGCGCGTTTCGATCTGGTCGGTAATAAACTTGACGAGAGTTGATTTGCCAGCGCCAGCTTTGCCAGCAATCCAAAATATCCCGTCTCCCCTTTTCAGCCAGACAGGGAGGTTCGGCATATCCCGGTCGTCATCGTCGTCATCTTCGTCGTTGTCCTCGTCTGCCCTGGAGGTACCTTCACCAACGCCTATATCCTTGCTGGTGACTTCGGATCGATTACCTTTGCTGGGTTGCCGGCTCTCGCAACGAGGTTCTGCAAATATCTAGCGAAATGTATCCTGGTGCGCCTTGGGAATACCATCATATCTCAGTGTCCGCGAGGGAAAGTTAAGACTGCGGAGGAACGCTTGCTCCCTCGCTATGACCGTCAAGCTTTCCTTGGTTAGGCTGAGGTGTTCAATGCTGTTTTGGAGCTGGGTGATCTCGTTCGATGTGGTGTCGTCGACCACCAACTTGCGATCCTCGGCAGAATGCCCAGTCTGGAGCAGCGAAGCCAAACGGTCTCCACCCAGCCCAGGAAAAGCAAGGCGATCGAAGCCCTGAATTCCGGCGCTTTTGAGCTTATCGAAGATGCCGAGATTAGATGCTTTGATCTGCTCAAGTTGCATAAACACCTCCTTCAGCGACCTTCCCTGGTTTGCGTGCAACGCACAACTTTCTAGCCTCAGCATCTCGACGTTGCGGAGTAGGGTTTCCTGCTGGTGGCTAAACACCCCAGTTAAGTTAGGGGCCCCGTAAGTAAGGTATCGAAGTCTTGTCACCTCCACATTTCCCAAAATTGCAACGGGAATACTGTATAACCTACTTGATGACTGGGTAAAACATCATCCATAGAACCTTTTGGATGCGGTCGAGCCGGCCCTCGAGATCCGTGATCTTTTGTCGTTCCCACACAGTCCTGAGAACGGCCTTGAACGTCTTGAGGGTCCTATAAGATGTGTCTGGCTGTACTTGGAGCTTCCCGACTGTGTCCAGGAGCTGCCGGCAAAGTTTGTCGCACTCGGCCGCCAGGTCTCGCAAGGCCAGGATGTTGGCGTCTTCAGGAGTCTGTGGCGCCACCGTCGGCTCGGTGTTGCGCCCACCCTGCAGCCTGGAGCTGAGATGGTGAAGACGACCATAAACTCCCTCCAGCTCCCGTCCCCATTCCGTCTTCCCGTCAGCGGATCGATGGATGCTGGTGCCGAGGGAGATGAGCGTGCCGGCGAACTGGACGAATTGAAGGACGCCTGCCACTAAGCCAACTGCCGAGACGGGTTCCATTTCCGGATCGATTGTTCCTATTTGCGCGCGGGCTGAATTCCGAGGTATGGATTGCGATGCAGTTGCCGCGCGTGGGCTGTGCGAATGGACGAATCGTTCTCGGGTCGATTGGACCAGACATCGAAGGGGTGGCGAGTGAATATAGATTGGAAGAATGGAATGAGGTGCAAATCTGCGCGGTTGCTGGGATAGAAGCTCCGACGACGGTATGCGCCAACAAATTGAGAAGTTGCCGCCTGTCGGGCAGGGGCGCAGCTCATCGGGCAGCCTTGCCAGGGAAGTTATGCCTATGCGCGTGAGATCGGTTGATTGGCTAAGGTGGAAGCTAAGAATGGAAGAGGCCATTGGAAGTGGCAGCGAAAAAAATTGATACTTTGGTCGAATTTCGATGCAAGATATAAAAGATATTATTAGTGGCTTTCAAAGCCTAGAAGGAGATGGAAGAAACGCCCAAGAAAATGCCCAGCCAAGTTCCTGCCAGCGGGAATGCCTTACTCCTCCCTCTTTCTATGCCGGGGACATTGCGTCAAGACAAAGAAATCCCCCAATACCCAAAATTGTCCATGCTGCACCGGTCACATCCAGATTCTAACACGAAAAAAAAGGAAACGTTCTAAGTTAGCATCACCTTCCCAGATCGCACATCACTACAACCCGCCCTAGGCAGCCTCATCAGCTCAGCCCGGTGCAGAGCTTGCTCTTGCGGCAGACCGCCTTTGTCAGCGTCTGCACGCTTCCGCTGCTGAGCAGCTCGAGCACCTGCATGTTGGCCTCGAACTCGCGCGTGATGAAGTTGCGGATCTCGATGGCGACGAGCGAGTCGAGCGGGTAGTGGCTCAGGCTGCGCGTCACGTCAATATCCTCGGCCTCCATCATGAGCACCGCCGAGATCTTGTCTACTAGGCCGCGGCACACGGCCTCCTCGGCCTCGGCCAGCGTCGAGGCCGCTTTGACCGCGGCTCCCGGTGACAGCATTGCCGACGCCGAAGAGTCGCCCCCGCTGGCGGCCTTTTCGGCCTCCTCGGCCATGGCGAGGAGTGTCTTGAATTTGGCGTCCGAGTGCCAGAAGGGCTTGCTGGGGGCGGGAGGAATGCGCATGCCTGTGATGACGTGCCCTCCGCAAGCGGCCGTGGTACGACCCTCGACGCATGCGCCGATGAGAGCAAGCACCTCGGCCTCGGAGATGGTGCTGTCAGCGCCGAGGTTCTTCGCAACCTCGGCGGCGCGCTCCGGGTCCCCGTCGGCGAGGTAGCCAGCGTCCGAGACGGCTGTTAGGTCTAAGGAGGCGGCTGGGAGACCGAGGGATAGACGGTGTTGAACGAGGGCGTTGAGGAATGTGTTTGCCGCCGCGTAGGCTGCCTGGCCGCGGTTGCCGACGGCGCCTGCTGCCGAAGAGATGGCGATGAAGAAGTCGAGGGGTGACGAAGACGCCTGTAGAGCGTGGTGGAAGTTCCAGGCACCGCGGACCTTGGACTCAATCACCGTGGTATAATCCTCATAGGCCATCTTCTCAAAGAGAACGTCGCGAAGAACCATAGCGCCGTGGACAATTCCCCGGATTGGCGGGAGGCCATCAAGGCCTCTTGCGAAGAGCTCGTCAACGCTGGCCTTGTCGGCAATGTCACATCGACGCACAACGACATTTGCTCCGGCTACACTCGCCGAGTCGATCAACTCCTTGACCTTGCCAGTCGCAGAGCCGCTGCGGGAGAGCAGGACGACATTTCCGGCGCCCTTTTCGACCATCCACTTGGCCATGCTGCGACCGAGACCACCAGTACCGCCGATGAGCAGGTAGGTACCGTCAGATCGGAGCAGGTTCTTGGTAGCCTTGGATGGCGTAGCCTGATGATTTTGAGTGAATTGGATTGGTTAGAAGATTCTGAGTGGATGAAAGGAGAGAAACATGGGAGCGTGTGTGGAAGTTGACTTACCATGACCATGTCCCGGGACCTGGGCGCGACAACAACCTTACCAGCAATCTTACCGCCCTGCACAGCCTTGAAAGCCTCTTGCACTTCTGAGATGGGGAAGATAGCACCGGCTTCAACAGCGCGGAGTTTGCCCTCAGCCAAGAGTCTTGCGATGTCACGGATGACTCTCTGCATAACAGCAGGGCGTTCAGCGGCAAGGCTGAGCATGTCGACACTGACAAAGGAAGCGTTGCTAGGCCGGCAATCGTTGCCGAGATCCACGTGCGAAGAGGCAGAGACGGTGTCTACCAGACACCCGAACCGGTCAAGGCACGACCAGGTCTCCCTGATGACCTCTCCATCGGTGGACTGGTTCAGAACAACGTCGACACCACGGCCTCCCGTGGCAGTGCGAATAGCAGCGCCAAAGGCGACTCCTCGGTTATGGAAAATGCGGTCCTCGGGAATACCATAGCACTCCATGAGTAGGGTCTTCTCAGTCGCGGTGGAGACGGTCGCGTAAATGCTATCAACGGATCCCAGGATGTCTCTGGCAAGGCACAGAGCTGCCTGTCCAACAGGAGTAGCAGCGCAGTGAATGAGGAGAGTCTGACCGGGCTCAAGACGGACCTGTCCGGCAAGGGCGTGATGGGCCGTGGAATAGGCCAACGGAAGGGTCGCGGCCTCGGGGAAGGCCATAGTATCGGGAATGGAGAAGGTGTTGGCGACCAACGCACGGCTCAGCGTCGCATAAGCGCCCCGACCAAGGGTCAGGGCGGCGATGCGGTCACCCGCCCTGAAAGCAGAGACAGACTCGCCAACGCGGGTGACGATACCGGAAGCCTCAAGGCCAGCAGGGATGTCAAGCTTGGCAGTGCGCTGAGCGTCGCTCGGGTTCACTCCAATAGCCTTCACCTCGAATTCAATCTCCTCAGCACCGAGTGGTGTGCCCTGAACCGAGTCGTCGTCGACGAAGTGCAGCTTTGCCCCGTTGACCATCCGGATTGCTCGTCCCTTTTGGTCAAATGGCTGGCGCTCGATCACGTTGGGGTTCGTTTGGCGATGGACGTAGGCATTCGTGTCAGCATCATCAACAATGCGCGGCGTGTACAGCTTTCCGGCACGCTCCATGAACTCCATCTCCTTGGAGGCTGAGAGGCCACCAGAGAAGGCAAGTTTGAAAACATCGAAGGCGGTCTTGGCCATCTTTTGCCTGGCCATATCCTCAGAGATCTTGGAAGTAGCGGAATCCAGATCAAGAGTGGCAAAGGGAAGCAGTGTCTCCGATCGAACTGTCCGGCTGAGACCGCAGATCATGTTGGAGTCGGGTGAGGTGGCCGAATCATAGGCACCACGGACAACCCAGAGCAAAGCCTGTGCAGAGCCCGCCAGAGCACGGACTGCTTCAAACTGCTGCTCGGTTGGGTCGGCCAGGAACGGACGGTCGATCTCGGTCAGCACGATACACAGCTTTCCCTCGGTGTCGATGTGTCCCAGAGTCCCCATTGTGGGAGCCAAGGTCGTGGCGCGCTCAACAACATCGGCGAGGCAGCGAGCCAAGGTGTGCTGGAAAGCAGTATCACCATGCACGATGACTATGTCGGCATCGGGGAGAGCACTCTCGTCGGACTTGGGGACCGCAAGGGTGCTGCCAGACTGCGGCGCGACGGTTACACTGGCACCGTTGACGAGCGCGGGCTTCAGGACCTGCTCCCACTCGAGCTTGTAGCAGAGCTCGCGTGGGGCATTAGCCTCCACCTCGGCCTCGCCGTCCATGATGGGCGCGACCTTGAGGTCCTCAATCTGGACGAGGAGGTCCTTGCTCTCTGGCGCCGTCGCCATGATTGAGACATTGGTCGGGGATGGCTCATTCTCGGATCCGGGGAACCGGGCCTCACCATAGGCACGAATGATACTCCCGGTGTCCTTTGTGTGCTTCGTCACCTCGCGTGAGATGGTAATCTTGCCGACCGACGAGGGGAGGTAGACTGTCTCGGTAGTGGAACCCGTCCGGCCGGCACCAAGAATCGGCCAGTACATCTGGATCAGCGACTCAAGAACGCTAGGGTGCAGGACAGACTCAGTCATGTAGTGGTTGGGCATGTCCTGAGCGATGTCGGCAGTGACCACATCGGCAGAAGAATGGGCCGACGAGGCGGTACAGCCCTTCAGGCCCTGGAATGAAGGCCCAAAGGTGACCCCAAGCTCCTCCAGGCGCTCGTACATCTCGGCTTCGGGGATATTGGTCACGTTCTCAGATTGCAGGGCGGCAATAGCAGCGTCCACTTTGCCCCGGAGCGCCTGCTTCTGCCTCTCGCCATCGACCTCGTTGTTATCGTCGCAAAGGGTCGCGATCTCGCCGCTGCAGTGCTCTGCCCAGCCGTTACTCCGAGTCCAGGACGAGATGCGGAAGCTCTTCCAGCCAATCTGGTTCTGCTGCTTGTTGTGGTGCGGTCGCACGGCGATGGTCATCTCGACGTCTCCATCGGCGAGTGCCAGCGGCTTGGAAACAGCCACGTCACGCAGCTCGAAGCGGTCAAAGGCAGAGTCCTTGCTCTGGGCAAGCTGGGCCGCAGCCTCGAGCGCCATGGCGACAAAGCCGGAGAAGGGGAAGATGGTGAGAGACTGGACACGGTGGTGGCGCAGCCATGGCAGGTCGTCCAGGTGCACAATGTTGCGCCATGTGGGCTCCGCATCGGTCGAGTAGATAGCCTCGACGCCGATGAGGTCGTTGCGCCCAAACTTGCGGTGTTTGTGCATCTGTGTCATGCGAGACTCGTGCCAGAACTTGGACGAGTGGTTCCAGACGTACCTCGGGAGATCGGTGAGCAGGGTCGGCTGCTTGGAGCTGCCCTGGCCAGTGCCGAGGGACTCAGTGGGGAAGTTGACAGCATTCATGTTCAGAAAGGCGCCCTTCATGAACAGCCCGCCCGCTAAATCAAGGGCTGTGTCGGCGGCACTCTTTTTGCGGAGCAGAGCCGCAGCATAGGGTGTCTTGGGCCGGCCGACGGCGGCCAGGATCTGCTTGATGGGGCCCTGCAGGGCCGAGTGAGGCCCAATCTCCACGAGAGCATTGACGCCTCCCTGGTCGGGCTTCTGCTCAAGCATGCCGGAAAGAGCCTCAGAGAAGCGCACAGGGCAAGTCAAGTTGTTAACCCAGTAGCTGGCAGTGCACCTGTAGCCCTCGGCGCGGGTACCATACAGGGATGAATGGAATTGTACGTCGGTGTTCCGCGGCTTGGTCAAGTGGCTGATGGAGTCGCGGTATTCGTCGGCCACGAGGTTCATGTGGTGCGAATGGTATGCAACGTCAACCTGGAGGCGACGGCGGAACATCTCGGGCTGCTCCTCCTCGATGACGCGTTCGAGGTCGGTCAACACTGCCGCATCGCCAGAGATTGTCAAACTTGACGGGCTGTTGTAGCACGCGATGCGAATTTCTTGCTGCTTGCGCTTAACAGCGTCAATCATCGGCTGCAGGTTGCTCTCAGAACCTCCGACAGCCATCATGCCTCCCGCAAGATCGGCATGGCCCTTCTTCAGCACGGGAATCAGACGGCCGCGATGGTATGCGATGGCGACAGCGGAGTCGAAAGTAATGATGCCAGCCGCATATGCTGCGCAGATTTCGCCACTCGAATGGCCAGCAACGGCCACGGGAGTGATTCCCCAAGAGCGAAGGAGATCAGTGATGGCCAGTTGAACAGCTGTGCAAGCCGGTTGGCTGATGTGCGCCTCATTGACCTTGGAGGTCTTCTCATCCCGGCCGAGTTCTTCAACGAGCGACCAGGTAGCACCCAAGTCCTTCAGGCGGGCGTCAGCGCGGTCGAGCGCGGCCGTATAAACAGGGTATTGGCCATAGAGCTCGCGGCCCATGCCGTACCACTGTGCACCCTGACCGGTAAAGACGAAGCCTATCCTCAGCGGCTCCGGTTGAGTCTTTGTTGGGATGACCTTTCCGGCGTTCAGTGTGTCGACGAGCTCGAACGAGGTCGCCACGGGAAGCGCCAGCCTCCATTGTAGGTGCGACCGTCTCTGGCCGAGAGTGTATGCCACGTTCTTCATGAGGTCGGCCTGGAAGACTTCTGGACGCTGCTCGAGGTAGATGACCAGCTTCTTCATCACACCGGCGAGCGACTCCTTGTCGTTGGCCGTCAGAACCACAAGCTTCTTCCCGCCAGACTTGGGCTTCTGCTGTGACTGCGACTGCTGCCGGGTGGTGGCGACCGGCTCGGGAGTGTAGGGGGCCTTGGCGAGGACAATGTGGGCGTTGGTTCCACCAAAGCCAAAATTGTTGACACTGATGTACTTCTTCCCCTTGGGCCATGGGCGTTGGGTCTTTGCGACGGACATGTGCCACTCCTTCCAGGGGATTTTGCTGTTAGGCTTCTTGAAGTCGTGGTTGGGCAGAATGAACCCCCGCTCGAGCATCATTGCGGCCTTGATGACGCCAGCCAGACCAGAGGCGGCTTCGAGATGTCCAATGTTGGACTTCACCGAGCCGATATAGAGAGGGTCCCGTGCAGACCTCCCTTGGCCCAGGGCGTTGTGAAGAGCTGTCGCCTCGATGGGGTCACCGACTCTGGTGCCAGTGCCATGTGCCTCCACATATCCACAGTCCAGGGGGTCCAGGCCGAAATTGCTGTAGACCTGGTTGATAAGCTTCTCTGTAGTTGCGAAAAGGCGCTGTCAGCAAAGGCTCAAGGGGAACAACACGGTATCTGGCAGTATAAAGAGTGCCGTAGGTGCGGCCAGGGCATACCTTGGGCTTCGCCACTCGGCATTGTTATGCCGGGCGTCTTGCCGTCCTGGTTGATACCGCTGCCCATGATCACGGCGCGAATCGAATCATTGTCCCTGACGGCTTGGTCTAGTGGCTTCAGGAGGATAACACCGCAACCTTCACCACGACCAAACCCACTGCCACGCTCGTCGAACGCGATAGAGCGACCGGAGTCTGACAATAGTCTATAAGGCGGAGAATCCGGTCAGCGCCGAAGTCATTCCACTTTGATGCGAAACAGCCCGCTGGCTACGATCCGCGAGAAGGAATACATACCTGCAAGTCGAGAAGGAGACAAAGAACTCGGGAAGCATGTTCAAGTGGCAGCTGCCGACGATGGCCTGTGATGACTCGCCTGTCCTCAAGCTCTGGCATGCGAGATGCAGGGCCACTAGACTTGCCGAACAGGCCGTATCGGCAGTGAAGCTGGGGCCGCGCAGATCGAAAAAGTGGGATAGCCTGTTGGACTGCATGGCGTGGGCGCACCCGGTCGCCTGATGCATGGGGATGGTGTCACTGTCGCGGAACAGGTGGCTCTCGTACTCGGCAAAGCTACCGCCGACGAAAACGCCCACATCCTTGCCGACTATCGAATGCTTCGACACGCCGGCGTTTTCTAGTGCTTCGAACGTGCACTCGAGCAGAAGGCGCTGTTGGGGGTCCATTGAGATGGCTTCCTTTTCAGTGAGGCCGAAAAACGGCGCGTCGAAGGCGGCGAGGTCGACATCGAGGAAGTTACCGCCCTCAGCGTGGTACGCACCCGTCTTCCCAGGGTTGGGGTGGTAGAACAGGTCGTGGTTGAAGCGCTCCTTGGGCACCTTTGTGAAGCCGCTGCGCGCTCGCGAACAGAGCTCCCAGAATTCGGCTGGAGTCGCGACGCTGCCTGGCATGCGGCAGGCCATGCCGACGATGGCGATGGGCATCTGGTTCCGGGCGGTGGTGCCCGCGTCGCTGAAGTGGTCGTTCATGTGACCGTTGGCTCCCATGTCGGCGGCCGAGTCTGTCTCCGAGTTGGCAACGCTGGGCATTGTGAAGGCGGTGCTGGTGGTCGGGGATGTGCCCGACGAGGAGAAGTTGAATATAAGCGGTGCCATGGTTTCCTGCTCTTGGGCCGATCTCCCGTGCCTTCGAGTGAAGCACGAAGAGAACAAATGTCCTTGTCGCGCGCCTGGCGTGTCTGTCCCGGATGACAAGGACGAGGAAGTGGGCTGGCGTTGTCGTCGTGCGGGTGAGGGCCAGATATGTGGTCCCGGCAACCTTCGCCGCTCTGTCGAAGCAAGGCGGACTGTTCCGGCCGAGCGTCTAGGGAGTTTGTGCAATTAGATAAAGGGGGAGATCGAGGGCGGGAAGCGCTTTTGATAAGGAGTAGAGGCCCTTGCGGAGGGAGGAGCCGAAACACTCGAGCCAATGGCGATGGCGTCTAGCGTGCTCTGGTAAGACCCCTGGGCTGATGGGGAACGAGAGGATTGGGTTGGTGACCTGGCAGCTCAGTTTGAAGGGCAAAGACTCGAGCTAAATGGGGATAGAGAGATGGCCTGCCGGGCAGCAGCTGCGAAAGCACTACGCGTCCCGGACAGTTGACATAAGCGCCCAGTCACCGAGGCTGTATCTCGCGCACCACGGTCAGCTTGGCAGGCGGCCTGCTCGGTCTGTGGACTCCGAGCCGTTCCTGTCACGGAGTTCTGGCACGTTGATGGAGACACGAGTCGCCAAGGGGGGAACGGAGCAGAGCATGGGGCGCAGTCAGGAAGCAGGCTCGCCACCTGTCGTGGTCGAGGCGGGCAAGGCGGGAGACAGGAGTTGACGTCCAAGCCCGATGACTGCAGGAGCTCCGCCTGTACCATTACGTCTGGCCGGGCGGGCTGGGCACCCAGCGCACCGGAAGGGGATGAGACTCCCATGTGCGCCCTCTGCTGTCGCCATCCTCGGTACGCGTCGAGGGGGAGTGTGTGTGCCGTCGGCAGTGTGCAGCAGCAGCGCAGTGCTCAGCATAGTTTGTGCTGTGATTGCAGGATCTGCAAGCGCAAAGCCAAATGGGAGTGGAGGACGACCGCTGCAGGTATCCGGTTGCGAGAAAAGGAAGGAAAGATTGGACGGCCGCGCGCGCGCCTGGGATGTTGTTTCGGCCATTCAGGCGGCGGAAGAGGGACCACGGACAGCGATATAGGTGAGCGAGCACGGTGAGCGTGCTGTAGGAGTTGGAGCTGGTGGCTAAGAGGCAGATTGCCGCTTGCAGGCCGATTCCTGCAGAAATTGAGAGCTGAGCCGCTAGTGCCGCCCTGATCCCTGTGCTGCTCTCCCGCGCTTTCCTGGGGAATCGCATGGGTGGCCTGGGGGCGGAGTGGGGTGGGCTCCACCTCACGCAATGGCACTCTGGGAAGGAGCGTGCGACCGGGGATCTTCAAGGTAGGACAGGGATCTGGGGCCTCTTTTCGGTCTTGGCAACACACGACGGGATTTCGGCCTTGCAGCGGTCCGCATGAGAAGGATATACAATGGGACGGGAGCCGCCCGTTGTTTCAGACCAGCCGGATCCTCCTCCAGTCGCCTGCGCGCGTTGCTGGCAGCCGTGGCAGCGAGGAGACAAGTGGGCACCTACGGCTGGGCCCGTCCCATCGCTGTCACAAGTCGTCAGGCCCGTCATTGGTCCTTGGTCCCATCCTCTATCTCTGGAAGGAAGCGAGGGAGCGGTGACATGTTTCGACGAGCTGTTTTTGGATCGGCGACAGGCGGGGACGGATGGGCGCGATGCCCCTTCATCATCTACTGACGCGGCTGTCTTCACGCCCGTCTTGGTGTTGGCGTGGTTGGATGACGGGGTGTCCAAGGTTTACGTTGGTCTCTGTTGGCCTAGTCCTGGACGGCTGGATATATCACTGCTGAAACAGGCAGAGGCTATGGCAAGTTTAGCCCCTGATCAGCAGACAAACAAAAGCACAAGGGGCAGGCATCCATTCGTGGAGCAAGGCGTCCAGAAACCCTCAAGAGATATTCCGACAGCAGATTCTCAGCCTCAGTTCCACCCTATCCTTCCTCGACACTTCTAGAACTTCGAGAAACGCCACAGTAGCAAGCCCAGAACACCATCGCCTCTTTCCACCACCGCCTATCAAGATGAGGTTTCTCTGTCTCCCCGGTGCCTACGGCAGCGCCGACAAGTTCCAGGTGCAGCTGGCGCCCATACTCAAGGAGCTGACCGACGACGGCACCGCGACCTTCTACTTCACCCACGGGCCCTGCAAGGTGGAGCCGCCCGAGGGCTTCGAGGAGTTTTTCGGCGAGCCGCCCTACTACCGCTTCATCGAGCCGGACGAGGTGTCGGCCAAGATGCAGGACAACGACGTGCTCTCGCGCATCCGCGACTTCCCGCGCGGCGAGACGGCCGAGGACACGATGCGCGAGCTCATGACGGTCGGCGTCGCCACCTCGCACAAGAGCACGAGCCGCGCCATCAAGTACCTCAACGAGGTCATCGCGCGCCGGGGGCCCTTCGACGGCATCATCGGCTACTCCGAGGGCGCCACCGTCGCGTCCACCTTCCTGCTTCACGAGCAGCGCCGCGCCGCGCGCACCGGCCAGCCGTCGTGCCTCAAGTATGGCATCTTCTTCGCGGGCTGGCCGCCCGTCGACCCGACCACGCACGGCCTCGTGCTTTCGGACGAGACGGAGGAGCGCATCGAGAGCAGGACGCTGCATATTGGTACGTGTTCTGCTGCTATCCCTGACGAGTACGCCTACGCGGTCGTCATGCAAGCCGCGCATTTCACATGCATTTGTTTCAAGCTTGCTTTTTCAACGCTCGTACACACATTCCGCATCTCCCTGCTTCGGACCTCCTTCAGTCCGTCGTTCTCGCCTTTACCAAACATGAAATGCGCCATGTTCTATTTTTGCTGACATCTTTTCTTTTTCTAGTCGGATCATTAGACCCGTACCTCGATGGATCCATGGCCCTCTACAATGTCTGTGACCCGGATACAGCGTACTTGTTCGATCACGCCAAGGGCCATACGCTGCCGCGCGACAGGGAAACCATCAAAGAACTGGCTGATGTTGTTCGGGGGGCCATCTCCGAGATGAAGGGGGAGGGTCTGCTATAGACGGAAGCGTTGTAGCTGTAACATACGGGAGCGGATGGAGTTTGGGGTGAATTTACCCTTTTTCTTTGGGTACAGATGGTTCTATTTTTAACGGCATCCTCCAAGGAGTTTACACGGTTGGAGTTCGATAGGAAAACTGTGCAACATCTATTTCACAGGCCCCCTCATACCCCGCGTGTTCTTGTCGTAGGTCTTAGTGATTGTATTTGTCACGAGGTCTCTCGAGTCTGCAAAGAACAGCGTAGATGGTTGTGCTTGATAAGCCGGATTGTTCTATGCAACTCAGCCTAGACCACCCCATAACCGATATCCGGCGCTTGTATGCGCGGCCCCGTGGGGATGACGGCAGCAAATAGGAGCAAGTCCACCTCCGTCCGGTCGGTCCGGCCGAGATAGCCGAGGTGCCTTGGCTGACAGGCCGGACATATTACGTATCTTGGTCGGCGCCCATCATCGAACGAACGGGCGGTACGCGTTGGCCTTGGCCCACCTGTCGTTTGTGTCGACAGCTTTGTTTGCTTGGGCGAGGTATGTACCTGGCACACACATTTCGATCCGACCTTTCTCATGTAAGCCGGGCTTGCCCAAAGCCTCCACCTAAGCTACAGACCCCCACACGCTCGGTGACAGCAGAAACGTCCGTTGGGGGTGTGAGCCGAGTGTCGACGCCACAGGGTTTCTGGAAACGGACACGGTCCGTCAGAAGCAAGGATAGGCTGGTCCTTGGGCGAAGGAGGCACGGAGGATAGAAGGAGTCGGCGGAACAGTCCAACAGAGAGAACGTGCAGGGGCCAAGAAAAATTATCAGTCGGTGACAACGTGCCAGTGTCACGCAAAATCAAGCCAACCCGATTGGCACGCTAGCACTGGACGAGTTGCAGGGGAGATAGCGCGGGAAACAGATCGCCGGACTAACCCCTATTGGCATCCCCAAACACCCAAGTGCCACTTACACACGCCCCCCGTCGCGGTTCACGGCTCCCGCCAAGAAATCCTGTAGGCCCGTCAGAAGAGGATGTCACAGCGCCTCCTTTGCCGGACGCAGAGAGGCGTCACGTCTGAGGACGACCCCCTCTGCGGTATTACTGCGGTCTGGGCCCCTCCGAAACTCTGTCACTTCGCCTCTCTCCACCCCCCTTTTTGGTTGGTGTTTTGTTTGCCTCTGCCAGTCGTTCGTTTCTAGTTCTGTGTTTCCACGCTCGATGCAATCTGGAACGCATTGGCCCACCACACCCCGTCGAAACCGCGGAAAGGTTCGAAAGACTGCTGCCGCTTTGGTCTGCGAGAGCCCTCGGGGAGGCCCCGCTGTCCAGATACCGAGGTCGCTGCCCTCGGAGATACTGATGTGAAAAACTCACCAGGGCAGAATAGCTACACACAACTCGGCTCTTCGCGCCTAGGGATCACGCGGCTCTCCATCCCGTCTTCCAGCCGGCCGCGCCGCGGGAAGCTATCGCGATGTCTTCCCCCAATGAGGCTGCGGCGGCGCCCGATGCCGCCGGCGAACCCAAGGGGCGCTTTGGGTTAAGTCCAAAAACGCTGCTATCCTTGAGGAATTTCATGGTATGTGCCGTTTTTCTTCATGAGAATTTCAACCTCGAATAGAACAACAAGTCACTAACAAGCTTCCAATGGTCCATAGAAAATCTTCAGCTATGCAACGCTGCTGGACAAGATCGTGTTGGTTGTATCCTCGGTGGCTGCCATGGCCACGGGGTTGACCATCCCGCTCATGGTCATTGTGTTTGGTATGTGGACAAAGCCATAGTCCTCACACAGAAGATAGGTGGTTTGAGGGCGGAGACTTACCTGGGACACTTTACAGCCAACCTGATCGGCGTCTTCACCGACTTCTATCGCCAAGGATCCACGACAACGGGCGCCCAGTTCTCTAGATCAGTGAACCAGTGTGTGTAGGTTGCGCCTCTAGATCGTGATCGCCCTAGGGAGTAAGACGGAACCGCAAGCTGACACAAGACTCGCGATAGGTTCTACATCATCTATCTCTTTGCCGCGAGGCTAGCCTCGTCCTACATAATGAACGTAAGCCACGCCTTTCCGCATCCCCTCGCCCATCCCAAGCTGACGTACCCCGCTCCCAACACAACAGCTCGGCTTCCGCATCAGCAGCCTGCGCATCTCTTCCTCCATCCGCGTCGTCTACCTGCGCTCGCTCTTCGCGCTCCCCATCTCGACGCTCGATGCCATCCCCGCGGGGCAGACGGCCGCCATCGTGACCGTGACGGCGGGCCTGCTGCAAGTCGGCATCTCGGAGCGGCTCGGCGGGGGGCTGGCGGGAGCCGCGAGCGTCGCGTCCGCCGTCGTCGTCGCCCTTGTCTTCAACTGGCTGCTGACCATCGTCACGCTCGCGGGGCTCGTCTTCATCGGCCTGGCCTATGCTGTTTTTACCCCACTGGTCGGCAGGCAGGCGCTTGCGGTACACGAGGCGGATGTGAAGGCTGCTAGCGTGGCGGCTGAGGCGTTTGCGTCTTACCGTATGCTGGCTGCGTGTGGCGCGGAGGCGAAGGCGATCCAGAAATATGCGGTGTATGTGGACGAGTCCTGGCGCAAGGGGCTCTCGATGGCGTGGCTTGTTGGGCTGCAGCAGGCGTTGGGTAAGTAACAGCTGTCTATCATCTAAGGTGGTCTCGGCGTCGGGGCTAACATCACGCGCAAGTCTTCTTTGGCGTTTATGGGTGAGAGTCGACCCCTGCCCCTGGCTGATCGCGTTGCATGGAGTAGCGCTGACTCTGAGTGCTCTTCCAGGACTTTTGCGCTGGCATTCTGGTTTGCCTTCCGCATGTACGCCGTCGTACTCACCACAACCCCCGAAGACCTGATCGTGGTTCTGCTCTGCGTCATGATGATGGCGACCTCGATCGGCCAGATCTCAGCACCCCTGTCGGCGGCGCACCAGGCTGCCGAGGCATGCGCCATCTTCCACACCATTATAGACGCCCCTAAACCGACGTATGGCGTGGCCAAAGGCGACGATGAGGTCCGCGTCGACGGCGACATTGTGCTGATGAACGTCAACTTTGCCTACCCGACCCGCCCTGAGGTGCGCGTGCTGGACCAGCTGAACTTGACGTTCCCTGCTGGAAAGGTCACAGCCATCGTCGGTCCATCCGGGTCGGGCAAGAGCACCATCGTCGGCATCATAGAGAGGTGGTACGAATTCAACGGCGATCCCGCTACCAACCCAATCGTGAGTCCCCTGGCCTGCGAGGA
Organism: Falciphora oryzae; assembly: GCA_000733355.1. Taxonomy (NCBI): domain Eukaryota; kingdom Fungi; phylum Ascomycota; class Sordariomycetes; order Magnaporthales; family Magnaporthaceae; genus Falciphora; species Falciphora oryzae. The sequence goes on from JNVV01000062.1 coordinate 166,887, forward strand.
AGTCATATCCGTTAGCTTGAAGCTACTGATCTAGGTATCTGACTGACTTCTGGATACCAGGTTCTCTTCCTTCGCAACGGATTCGTCACCGTTGGCGGGCGTCTCCTGACCGAGATCGACATCAAGTGGTGGCGCAACCAGATCGGCCTGGTCCAGCAAGACAACGTGCTCTTCAACACGACGGTATACAAGAACGTGGAGAATGGCCTAATCGGCACAAGGTGGGAGCACGAAAGCGACGAGAAGAAGGCGCTGCTGATCGAGGCCGCCTGCAAGGACGCCTTTGCAGACGAGTTCATCGCCCGCCTCCCAGATGTGAGTGTCCTATGCGCACCATCGCTCTGACCACACTAACCGCTCGAGCAAAACAGGGCTACCAAACGACCGTCGGCGAGTCCGGCATCAAGCTGAGCGGCGGACAGCGGCAGCGGCTGGCCATCGCGCGGGCCATCGTGAAGCAGCCCAAGATCCTGATCCTGGACGAGGCCACGTCGGCCATCGACGTGCGCAGCGAGCAGATCGTGCAGGCAGCCCTCGAGCGCGCCAGCGTCGGCCGCACGACCGTCGTCATCGCGCACCGCCTGGGTACCATTAAGCGCGCCGACAAGATCGTCGTACTGCGTAAAGGCCGCGTCGTCCAGCAGGGCACCCACGACGAGCTGCGCGCCCAGCGGGGAAGCGCCTATTACATGCTCGCCACCGCTCAGAGTATCGACGTGCCTGCCCGCAGCCCGCAGCCCCCTGTTGGGCACGCTGCTGGTCTAGCGGAGGAGGAGGAGGACGGCGGCGGGGATGATAGCGACCACTTCCTGAGTGTGCCCGAGGGGACGAGCGAGTGGGGCCGCCGAGACTCGTGGCACACGTGCACGACGCAGTCGTCGGGGACGCCGCCCGAGAGGCTGGTGGCGCGGGACGACATCGGCGAGGAGGTGGCCGCGTCCATGATCAGCGCCACCAGCACGCAGGTCAGCACGCAGATCACGATCCCCGGGAGCGACGGCTCGTCGGACGTGTCCTCGGACGACGACGGGCGCGTGAAGCTCGTCGAGGAGGAGAGCCACTGGCTCGGAGGGTTCGCGGAGCTGCTGGCGGAGCAGGGCTCCAAGTGGAAGCTGTACGCCGTCATCTTTGTGGGTGCGCTTGGCGCCGGTGGTAAGTCTTTTGTCGCCGTTCTTCCTCTCCTTTCTCTACAGGCCGTGGTACTGATTCTTGAATCGCTTCTCAGCCAGCACTCCGGTCCAGGCGTATCTCTTCGCCATGTTGCTCAATCTCTTCTCTTTCTGGGGGCAGAGTGTCCAGCGAGTCGCAAACTTCTTCTGTCTGATGTTTGTCGCGCTCGCGGGAGGGGTCGCCCTGAGCCACTTGCTTCTGGGATGGTCTACTACGCGACTAGGATTTGTAAGTGCAAGCTTCAACCAAGAGCAGAGGATAGTTGGGCTAACCACGCGTGCTCCTTTCAGAGCCTGACCCGCCTCTACCGCAAAGAGTACTTCGCCAATATCATCACCAAGCCGGCCGCCTTCTTCGACGAGGAGGAGCACACGATCGGAGCGCTGACGGCGCGACTGGCCACCGATCCCACGCAGCTGCAGCAGCTCCTGGGCGCTAACATGGCTTTTGTCCTCGTCTCGCTCTTCAACGTAGTCGGCTGCTGCATCGTCGGGTTCGTTTTCGGGTGGAAGCTGACGGCGGTGGCGCTCGCGTCCACCATGCCCGTTATCGTGGCGGCCATGTTTTACCGCGTGCGGCACGAGGTGCGCCTCGAGACGGAGGCCAACCGGGTCTTCGCCGAGGGTGCCAGATATGCGTCCGAGAGCATCGCGGCCATCCGGACCGTCTCGAGCCTGACGATGGAGAAGGGCGTCGGGGAGCGGTACAAGAAGCTGCTGACGGACCATGTCCAGGGGGCGACGCGCAAGGCGAGGTGGTCGCTGCTGCTGTTCTCTTTCAGCGACAGCATCTCGTTTCTCTGCATTGCCTTTGTGCTGTGGTAAGTCGTGGGCAGAGAAGACGGAATCGTGGTGAATGTCTGGCTGGGAACAATTTGCTGACCAGGGTGTTTGTGTTTCCATGGCAGGTACGGCGGGCGCTTGCTGGCCAGCCGTGAGTACACCCCGTTCCAATATGGTAAGTGCGAGGCTCGATCAACCACCATCAGCCACACCACCTCCCATCACAGTTCAACATTGACAAAACATTCAACAGTGCTGGTGTATATCGCCGTCGTCCAAGGCGCCATGAGTGCCGGCCAGTGGCTCAGTTTCGGTCCCAGTAAGCCCAATATACCTCTCAACTCTGCGCCCATGGATCGTCAGGACCAGGATCAATGCCTAACATAGACGACACCCTTCTCTTTAGATATCGCCCACGCCACCGCAGCCGCGGACCGCGTGCTCGACATGCGGGACCTGGACTACGGCGACGACCGCGTCGGCGTCCCCGGCCTGGGCCCGCACGCCTTTGTGGGCAGCGAGGACGAGAAGGAAGGCGTCGAGGTCGAGTTCCGGGGCGTCTGGTTCAGCTACCCGACACGCGCCGGCCCCGTGCTGCGCGGACTCAACATCAAGATCCTGCGCGGCCAGTTCGCCGCCATCGTCGGCCCCTCGGGCTCCGGCAAGACGACCGTCATCTCGCTGCTCGAGCGCTTCTACTCTGCCGACGCGGGACAGGTCTTTTGCAACGGCCACGACGTCCTGGATTTGGATTTGGCAAAGTACCGCGGGTCCATGTCGCTCGTCGCGCAGGAGCCGTACCTGCTAAGCGGCAGCATCCGCGACAACATCCTCCTCGGCGTCGCGGACGAGTCCACCGTGGTCGAGGCGGACGTGCACGCCGCCGCCCAGGAAGCAGGCCTGCACGAGTTCGCGGTGAGTCTGCCGCAAGGGTATGACACCGAGGTGGGCGCGGCCGGCGTCGCGCTTTCCGGAGGGCAGAGGCAGAGGCTGTCGATCGCGCGTGCGCTGGTGCGTAGGCCCTCGCTTTTGCTACTCGACGAGGCCACCAGCAGCTTGGATAGCGAGACCGAGGCGGCGGTGCAGCAGACCTTCGAGGCCGCGAAGGGTAGTCGTACCATGGTCGTGGTGGCTCATAGGCTCGCGACTGTGCGCAACGCCGATGTGATCTTTGTCATGTCTGAGGGAAGAGTCGTCGAGAGGGGCACACATGCGACTCTGATTTCCCGACGGGGAGTTTACTACGAGATGGTATGTGCCGAGTGCGATCTTTCCTACGCATTCCTTGAGCCTCCCTGTTTAAAGAGCTCCTGCTAACGGCTTTCGGCTATAGTGCCAATCGCAAGCACTTGACAGGTAACCATGATGTGGCCATTGCTTGTTACTTGATGATAATAGCTGTGAGATCGTCTGGGCGGGAGGCGGCAATGTCGAACACTTGTTTGTCTTTGTATTTCTATCATGTACCCGCAGTCGCGAACACCTTCTCCTATGTTTCGGTCCCTTTATCCAAACTCCAAAGTCATGCCTATCCCTGCCAGTCTCTTCCATTGGTATTGGCTATAGTCCCCGCATGTTGTCGAGAAAACGACACCCAATGGTAGACACCAACAAGGGATGTCTCCAAAGTTGAATGTTTGGTTCAACCGATGAAACAGGAAAGAAAGAGCAAAATAATTCCCGGGATACTATGACCTATGTGTTATTGTTACGTCTCGCTACCCTCCGTCCGTGACGGCCCGGAAGACGGTGGCCCGACCTTGATATTGGCGTAATGGACACTGGCACGACATATCGTCTGCCTCTCAGCCTCATCCAAGTTCGTCGACTCTAGCCAGATGAACCACCCCACGCTTCTGCGCGCGCCTCTCAGAAACCTTGAACCCGACGTCAACAATACGTATGACCGTCTCGGCCGCGTCTCTCGCGAGCCTCTCGGCGTCAGCCACCGCCTCGCCCAAGGTCATGGGTCCTTGCATCGTGCACGCAAGCGCGTCGATGCCCACGGCCAGGTTGTCACGCGCGCCCTCCCCGATGGTGCCAGCGATAGCCACTACTGGGATACCGAGCCGGCGCGCCCGGCGTGCCACGTCGGCCGGCATCTTGCCCTGAGGGGTCTGGCCGTCAATGCCGCCTTCTGCCGTGATGACCAGGTCCAGGCCGCAGCCGCCATCCTCGCCGTCCTTCTCGTCAGGCAACAAGGACCCCAGCAGCAGGGAGAACTCGTTCATGACGCCGTAGCGGGGCCGGAGGGTCGCGCCGATGAGGCGCAGCGCCGTCCCCAAGCCGCCTGACGCACCGGACCCGGGAGCGCGCCCGATCTCGGAGGCTGAGCAGTCCAACGCCCGGGCAGCGGCCTCGGCCATGCGGGACATGCAGTGCGCAAGGACCTCGACCTGGTCCGCGCTCGCGCCCTTCTGCGCGCTGAAGATGCGCGCCTGCTCGCCGGGCCCTGTGAGCACATTGGCCCAGTTGACCGAGGCCTCGATGTTGACAGCGCCCGAGCGGATGCGGGGATCGAGGCCGCCGAGGTCGACGCGGTCTAGGAGGCGGAGCGACTCGCCGCCGCGAGCGGTGGGGATCTGGGCGCCGTGGATGTCGAAGAGGCGCGCGCCGAGGCACTGCAGCATGCCGGCGCCGCCGTCGCAGGTGCCGGCGTCACCGCAGCCGACAATGATGCGGCGCGCGCCGGCGTCGAGGGCGGAGAGAATCAGCTCGCCGACGCCAAAGGTTGTCGTGACGCCAGGGTTGCGGAGGTGCGGGGGCACGAGGCTTAGGCCCGCGGCGGCGGCCATCTCGATTATGGCGGTCTTGGTAGGGGGTGCACTCGGACTCGACGGTAAATTTTCAACTCTCGCGAGTGCTTCTTGCTGTCTCGAGGGCGTCTCGTTTTGAGCTTGCCCCAAGATGCCGAAGTAGGAGTCGACGGGTGTGCCTGTTGGGCCGGCGACCTGAACGCGATGGATGGCGCCGCCGGTCTGAAGCACCAGTCCGCGGGTGAAGCCTTCGCCTCCATCAAAGAGCGGGACCTTGAAAATGCGGGCATCGGGCAAGGCGGAGAGGATGCCAGCCTCGATGCAGTCGGCTGCGGCGTCGGGCTGGAGGCTCCCTTTGAAACCCGACGGGCAGACCAGTATCTTCGGCCCCTGGTTAGACATCGTGTTGGATTTAGTTTCCATTCCCGGTGAGAACGACACGCCGCGGGAAAATGCATCTTTGCATTTTCTGCATGCGGTCTTGTGACCACGCTTTATCTCGCCCCTTCCAAGATTTGATAGACTTGGACTCCCAAGTTTTCCCAGTCAACACCACGATGGCTACTTCCTGTATAGGCGTGGCCGACCGCAATACGCTTCACCAAAATGTCAGGTGCGCGAATGTGCGAGGCAAACGGCTTTGTTGTCACCATGCTCACGTCGTTGTTTGTTGGACGGCAGACACGGGAAGGAGCACACGAATCCCAGAGTGGTAATGAAAGGCATTGAACCAGAGCGTGTCAGTCCACGCGGACTCATCATCGCTCCTGGTGAGCTCAGGCCACGACCGGTGACCGAGCATGGCGATAGAGAAAAGGCTACAGCCACGTGAGTTCAATGGTCGCCGAGTATCCTGGCAGGTTGGGGAGGCCAACTTGGAAGGCCAGCTCACTCGTAGCCCATCCCCCTCCGCCACCACTCGGTCAAGCCCCGGCGCTCCATCTCGCGGCCAAAGTCGGCGACAGCCGCAACCTCGCGGAATCCCACAGGCACAGGGAGATCTGCGGGCGTCTCCGGCAAAAAGAACGGCGCCGGCTTGCAGGCGCACCTGTAGTCCTTGTAGCGGAGGGCCTGGACGGTCTCGACCCAGTCCCGCAGCGGCTCCTCCCGGCTGGCCTCGGCGTACATGATCCCGGGGGAGCCGCCGCTGCGGAGCAGGACGAGGTGGAGCCCCTGGTCGTCGGCCGCCCTGCGCAGGCGCTGCACCTTCTTGCGCGAGGTGATGTGGTGGGTGCGGATGAGCGCGTTGAAGAGCTGGAGCTGCGGGCGACTCATTTTGCACACGAAGGAGCTGAGTCCGCCCTTCTTTACCAAGCCCTCGTCTCGAAGAAATTGCAGAGCCGGGCGAGGACAGGGGAGCCGGGAGTCGGGAGTCGGTCTGATGTTTTACATCTGCGCCTCGCCGTTTGATCGCTGGAAAATCCGTAGCCGACCTGGAAGATGCACGTGAGTGGTCGAGTCATGTGACCGTTGAATACCCATCGTCTTTCCCGCATCCCGCGGGCAGAACACGATCCAGATTCCAAGCTGTCAGAGCCGTCCGTGCTTTGCGCCAAGCGTCCCCACCCCCACCGCAGTCCCACTTGCTGGTGAATCGAGACAGGTCGAATTTCCTTTCAACCTCCAATTTCCAAATTGGAAAAGCCAAGCTCGCTGACGAAACTCCAAACACGAAGCCCAAATGCCCTGAGCCGGCGTCGGTAAGCATCAAATCAATTGGATTCAGCTGACCCCGGGAGCGTCCTCTCTCCTGGGTTTCTCTCTGGAGTTGACTCGCAGATTGTCCAGCCCGAGAGAGCCCAAGGCTGGTGTGCTGGCTTGGGTGATGTCAATCAAATATCGCCCCGACAGTCAACCCGGGTTTGTCGCTGGGCGCCAGCCCTGACGACGCAGGAACGGATGGACCTTGGTGCCGGCAGTGGACAAACACAAGACCAACTGGGTGGTCAGCCAGCCTTTCCAGCCCCTGATGCATCCCTTTGCTCTGGGCGGACAGCCAAGCGACGCGCCCTTGGCCCCCTTCAAGCCGTCAGCAGCACCAGAAAACCCACTGAAAGGATAGGGGCGGAAATAGGGGGGCGTGGCGCCCAGAATGCCAAGTTCACCGATGCACATTGGCGCTGGCACAGCCCCCGCGGCGCCGAGAAGTCTCATCCTCTGAATGGGTCCGGAAAGGAGGGATGCGTGGCCGACCCGACCACAGAGAGGACCGCCTGCGCACGTTTCCGAGACTACCAAGCCGTCCAGGGCGCACGCAAATGCCTGCGGAAGGGTGCTGCCAAGCGGCTACTCGCCTACCGGCCAGGATCTCCCGCGTCATGCCTGCAGTGGAAAATCCGGTTCTGTCGTCTCTTTGCCCTTTGCCATTCTTCTTTGTCTCCTTTTCCCAATTGCATCCTACGTTATTCTGCCATACCCAGCCAACAGGAATTCTGTCTGCTGGCCGGACCGTCGACGCCAGTAGCGTGTTTTGCTTGTCCTTCAAACGACTGATTATCAAGTCGTGCCGGTCGTTACATTTGCACCAACCCACACTCTCTCGCCCTCCACTTTTCCCCAGCTGCAATCCGGTCTCTATCGAGTTTCGCTGCCGGCCGATCGAGACCGTTGTGGACAGGCCACCACGACCACGAATAACGATCGCTTGCTCACGGATTGGTGCGCTCGTCACTCGCTACAGATACCAATCGACTTGACCTTCGTTTAGCCCAGAATGTTTGGCAGTTCCAAACTGTCGCCCGCCGGCGCCCTCCTGCTGGCAGCGGCCAGTAGCCTGCCGCTGGTGATGGCTCAGGCTCCTGCACCGGCTCCGGCTCCCGGTGCTCCTGCTCCCGGTGCTCCTGCTCCCGGTGCTCCAGCCGGAGACCCTCATCCATTCTACAAGATCGGAACCAGAGGTATGTCATCGTTCCCCAGAATCTGGGCCGGAAGCCAGGCATGTTTCTAACTAGTTGGTTTTGCACAATCAGAGCAAATAATACAGTCCTCGCGAGACCTTGCCTGGGAGGTTATGGCTCTCTACCCGGGTAACCGAAGCGATCAAGAGACGGGAATTTTACCTGGACCACCAGACGACGGCAAGGGTCCGTACTACTGGTGGCAGGCCGGTGCCATGTGGGCTGCCATGATCGACTATTGGCACTTGACGGGGGACACCACCTACAACAAACTGATCACCGAGGGTATTCTAGCCCAGCACGGCCCCGATCGTGACTTTCAGCCACCTGCGCATCGTGCTTCGCTCGGAAACGACGATCAGGGTTTCTGGGGTCTGGCCGTCATGCAGGCCGCCGAGATGAGGTTCCCCGATTCACCCAAGAAGGGCGACGCGCACTGGCTTGCCCTAGCACAGGGCGTCTGGGTGACACAGGCGTCCAAGGAGAGGCATGACGAGCTCTGCGGCGGAGGAATGAGGTGGCAGGTTCCCCCGACGAACACCGGGTACAACTACAAGAACAGTACGTCTGGTTTATTCGTTCAAAGCCTATGCCATGGCGCTCTCATACTGACATTGTCTCTAGCCATTGCCAACGGCATCTACTTCAACCTCGGCGCTCGCCTTGCCCGCTACACCGGCAACCAGACTTACTTTAAGGAGGCCGAGCGAACTTGGGACTGGCTGTGGGCTGTCAACTATGTCGACCATGACACGTACAAGGTTTTCGACGGAGGACACGTCGAGCACAACTGCACCGACGTTAACAAGCAGCAGTTCTCGTACAATGCTGGAGTCCTCGTTCAGGGAGCCGCTTTTATGTACAATCAGGTACGATTCTACGCTTTTTTTTTTTTTTTTTGGAAAGAGCTTGGCGTTTTGACTGTGACAACTGACTCATTATTCGCGGTACAGACCAAGGCCCAGAAATGGAAGACGGCCGTCGAGAAGCTGACCGAGGGCATCTTCCGCGACTTTTTCGAGAAGGGAGCGGCGTTCGAAATCACGTGCGAGCACCTCGACAACCAGTGCACCCAGGACATGGTCATGTTCAAGGGATTCGTTGCCCGCTGGATGCCCGTCGTCGTGCAGCTGGTGCCCGAGATGCGGGACACCATCATGCCCGTAATGCGTAAGTCGATCGAGGCGGGCCTGAGGCAATGCACGGGCGGCCCGCGCGGCCGCACCTGCGGCTTCTACTGGTCCAAGGGCGTCTTCCGCGACCCCAACGCCGACGGGACCACGGGCGTCGGCGAGCAGATGAACGTGCTGTCGGGCGTCATGTCGTTGCTGCACGAGTTCCCCAACAACCCGCCCGAGCCTCCCGTGACCCTCGAGACCGGTGGCACCAGTAAGGGTGACCCCAACGCGGGTCTGCGACACACTCCGACGAGGTCGTTCAAGGAGATCACGGGCGGCGACAGGGCGGGTGCCGGAATTCTGACCACGCTGCTGATCGGTAGCGGGTTGGGCATGTTTGGGTGGATGAGCTACGACTGAGCCTTTGCTTTTTCTTGCGTTATCTCATTTGTTTAAGATTCGACTTGCAGTTGCCGCATCAAGAAGTGGCCATATCGGTTAGCCAGCAGCATATTGTTGTATTAGGGACGGCGTTCGGGCTGATTTATTACAGCGCAGACAGGCGTTCGCCGGACTCACGAGACTTTTATTTCATAATACATCGTCTATGGGTGGTTCTCTCGATGCTACCAATACCGGTGATGCTATTCAATGTATCCTTGTTCCTGATTCCGTCTCTGAAGCCCACTGTGCTCTCTCGTGTCATAACCACCATGCCAGAGCGCTGGACATGACGAGAACTTGTATCAGGATAATCGCCAACGGTCTCCTCCCTGGACTTCTCCCCACGGCCCCGCTCCTCGGTGGTTTCGCGGTCCCGCCCCCGCTGCTGTCATCCGGCCCTGGTGTTGGTGGCGGCTGTGGGGTCAGGCAACGCGACTTGTACGCCTCAGTGGTGTTGCCCAGCAGGCAGCCGCGCAGGCGCTCGGCCGGGGGGCAGCCGTCGTCGTCGTCCTCCCCTCCGCGTCGCTGCCCTCGCGGGCTGGCGCACCAGTAGTTGCAGTCGTCGCCGGCCTGGGTCAGCCGCTCCGGGTGGCAGCACTCGTTTATTCGCCGCGGCTCGACCGGTTCTGAGGTGTTGTACGCGCTCGTCCAGCCGCCGCCGGCGGCGGGCGAGATGCTGCTGCTGCTGGCGCTGCGGCTATCGCGTGTCCAGTAGACGAGTGTAGCGCAGGCTCCCGGTTCGGTGTCTAGGGACATGATTGTTCGGCGGCGGATGGCGGTGAGGGCTGGTAATCTGCTTGCCTGCTCGGTTTTAATGCAGTCCTTCTCGCTCGCGATGCAGCGCTTTGGACCGGCGCCGTGCTTGCTGCTGTGGTCCTTTTCTCTCGCGCCTCAGGGCAGACGGGCGCGGTGCCGCATTCCTGACAGGATCGGTTTCTCGGCTCGAGGCTGCGTCGCGGTCCGAGATGGCGGCGCATTTTTGTTTCTTTTCTTGGTGCGCGCGTGGCCTAGGGGGCCCGATGCGGCTGCTTCTTGTATCTCGAATGTGGACTGGCGACCTCGTGTCAGGCTTTCCCCCCTTTCCGGATTTATACGCGTGCCTGGCTCTTCTTAGCAACGCGTGTGCCGTCGAGTCCTTTCAGCAGTGGAGGCTATGACGCGAAGCCGTCCTTTCTTGGGGGCCGTCACCACAGCCCCATCCCCCCAACTGCACGTCTGGCAGGCAGCTGCATGCGGGCCGTATGCAGCAAGCAGTACGGCAGGATCGGCCCCATTCAGGTGCGTTCAATCGCGATCCCGTCGGCTCGCTGGCTGCCCTTCGCTCCCGTACCTACCCTGTCTTCTGAGCCTACAATTGGCCAAAGACTTGGGCAATTTGTACCTTTGGTTCGCCAATGGTCTCTCGAGCGTCCCCTTGCGCTGAGTGGAATAGGTCCAGCCAGGAGGTGTTGGGCCTGTTGCTGCCGCCGGAAGTAACCTGGGGGCGTCATGCTGCGATATCTTAAAACGGTCATATTGTAAGATGTACCAGCGAAAAACATCATTGTGAATACAAACTTTCGACTGCCCCCAGCCCCAGTCGACTGTTTGGATAATAATACAAGAAGACAGGAGGAAATAAAAAAAAAAACAGAAAATAGAATTTACGGAAGAGGGAGGTGCCAGTGGTGGTTAACATTGTGAACTTCCTTGATACTGGCAAACGTCGTGTCGCAGTGCAAGAATTCGGTGATGAGAGGAACATGTCGACCCCGCTGGACCGGTCGTGGTATCTCACCACCTCGTACCCGTTGTCGGGCATTCTGTCGCCGCTGTGCTCCTCCACGTCCTCCACCATGTCCTCCACCTCGGCGTCCGTCAGCTCGTCGCCCCCATCCCCGTCCGGCCGGCTTTCCAGCGCGTCCTCATCATCCTCGGAACAGCCGAGCTCGGTCACCTCCAGGGCGTCGACGTAGACGAACAAGAGGCAGTGCTGATCCGCCGCGTCGTCTCTTGTCACGATGATAAAGGCGATGTCGACGAAGACCACGTCGTTCTCGGTCTTGTCCTTGCCGCCGTACTTGTCCAGCGCGGCGTGCGCGGCAACCGCGTTGGTGATGGAGCAGGCCCGGTGGCGCCGTCCGCGGCCGGGCGCCCTCGCCAGGCGCGGCATGGCCCTCAGGCGCGACGGGGCGTCGATCTCGTCGGCAATGGCCTCGAGGCGCTCCTCGGTCATTCCGGGGACCATGGTGTAGACGGCCATGGCGGCGCGGGTGATGTTGGCCTTGGGGTACCGCTGGATGAGCTCAGGGGCCGTGTGGGGGAGGGTGAGGTCGAGCTGCTGCTGCTGCGCGCTGCTTGCTTGCGAGGCCATGGTGGGGGCCCGTCGGGGCGTCTGCGTGACTTGACTCTGTTTCGTGCTTCGGTTTGGACGACTGGAGGGCGATAACTGCAGGACTGTTCTGGTCGTATGGCCGCGAAGATGGACGTGTCAGATTTACGGTCTTTTCGCGAGGATATGGTGTGTTTATGGGTGGTTGTTGTTCCCAGTCTGGTACTGCCGTTAATAGAAAGAAATACCAACATGTACCTAGGCATCCAAACCGAGACCGCTCCTCCCCTTTGCGATTCGTCGCGTCTGTGCTCTCTTTCAGGGGCGTCTTGTGTTGCCTCATGCTTCCGGCCTTGACACCATTGGTACGCACACATACCGGCTTACCCGTCTCGGCGTGCGTTTACAGGCGCACTGGGACCCCATACCTATGTTCACGGCAGGTGCGAATAGCTTCATAGTAACCATTAAAAAAACAAGGTTAATTTGCCCTTGTGGCGCAGCCTTTTCCAGACACGTCAGGTCGAACAGGAATACCCGAAACCACCATGATTGCCTGGACCGGACAAGTGCGGCTAAAAAACCGCGACCGCCATACCAATATCGAATCCTGCCAACTAACGTTAAAAAGGGCAAAAAGCAAAAAGAGAGGTTGATGTACCTGTGTGTCACAGGCGCACCGGGAATTGAGCCCGATGCGGGGGTCGAACCCGCAACCTTGAGATTAAGAGTCTCACGCTCTACCGATTGAGCTAACCGGGCGATGGCTCCGATACGGGGAATCGAACCCCGGGCTCGACGGAGACTCAGGAGGAGGGACCTCACATGAGAGCGTCGGATGTTAGCCACTACACCATATCGGACTTGACTCTTGTTTGTTGCGGCGAGAGGCTGTGGGGTGGATCTATATGGGTAGGGCTTGGGTTAGCTCGGTTGGGCACACTTGCATAGTTGTGGTGACTCGGTGCGACGGTGTAAGTTAACTGGGGCGAGGCGTGCCGGGCAGAGAATGCGTCATATCTCGAAGGGTGCGGAGTAGGGTGTTTGTTTGCAAACACGCTCCGATTTATTGTCGTGGGCAGTGTTGAGTTACAGAACGGGTTTCTTGCTTCTGGGCGACAGGGGAAGAAATATCTCGAGGAATGACAACTAATCTAGGTAGTTGGGCGTGTCGCTTCCAGCGTGGAAAAAAAGGCTTCCTCGCTGGCCAAATCTACTTTCATGCTGTAATGCTATTCACAAGGGTGAGTTGGGAAATAGGTGTAAAGAAAACTCGGAGATCTGCCCCCTTTTTGAACATTTGCACATGGCTGGGGCTGTAATCCTTCGCTGGAAGTGCCCCGATTGGGGTTTGCGTATGTAGCTGCCGTCGCACGTGGATGGCGCGCCAGGAAGAGGAGCTGATGACGGCTACAAAATGATGACCAGATCTGGTTAGCTGTGATGTGGCAGGTGCGACGTGACGGGGCACAAGATGCGAAATGCCGGCTGGGCGACGGTCTTGGAAATCTCACCGAGGCGGTACTAAAGGATCCTCTGCCCGCTCGTCCATAAACCCCTCCCTGAACTTTACATCCTCACTGTTAAGCCTGGGGTGAAATCAGATCCAAAAATGGCAGGTCTAGGCAGGCCGACATTGATCCACATGACGGTAAGAACTCCCATGCGCATTCTGCCGACGACCATCCAACTGACGTCCGCATCCAGAACTCCTTCTCGCAGCCAATCCTCTGGCTGCTCGAGGAGCTCGGCATCGAGTACGACCTGCGCCGGTACGTGCGCCAGGGCGCGGGGTCGCCGCACCTCAAAGAAACGCACGCGCAGGGCCACTCCCCGCAGCTGCTCCTCGCCGACGGGCGTGTCCTCACCCAGGGCAGCGCCATCGCGCTGTACCTGATCCAGACCTACGACGACGCCGCCCCGCGCCGGTTCCGCGGCGACCCGGCGCAGCAGGACCCCGTGCGCGAGGAGTACCTGACGTGCATGGGCGTGTGCGACCTGTCCAACAAGGGCGGCATGCGCAACATCCTGCTGGCGCTGTCGATCAAGGCGCCGTTCCTGCTGCGGCCCATCTTCAACGCCACGGGGTCCTACATCGTCAACAACCACCTGGACCCGGACATCCAGGCCGCGCTGGGCGTGCTCGAGGGGGAGCTCGAGGGCCGCGAGTGGTTCATGGGCGGCACGGCGCCGGCGAGGCCAGACTTCATCCTCAAGTTTTTCATAGATTGGATGTTCCAGTCTAGGTTTGCCGACCCGGACAAGTACCCACGGCTCAAGGCGTGGCACGCCCGCTGCGAGGCGCGGGAGGCGTGGAAGCGGGCGCTCGAGAAGGGGGATGGGTACGATCTGGACTATCCCAAGCACTTTAGGAATATGTAGGGGAATGGTTGGCAGTGATGGATGTGCAATGGAAATTCTTCAAGTCTATCGTTCGACATGGTCGTCTATCTGCTGATGGAATGCGGGACAAAATGAAACGCTAATCATGCTTCAAAATTCAACCTCGCCCTCTATCCTTTTAGTTTGCGCCGACCGAGGCCTGATACTCGGAGCTGAAAGGGTAGTCGGCGAAGCCTACCAGGCTCTTGGGCTGGTAAAACGTCGTGCGATCATACTTGACCAGCTCCAGCCCCTTCTCGAACCTGAAGACCAGATCCGGGTTGGGGATGAACGGCCGTCCGACCCCAACAATAACATCGAGGTCCTTGAACCGCTCGTCCACCGTCTCCCTCGCCGACTTGGCGTCGTGGTCGCCGCAGACGATAAACGGGCTCGCGTTGTCCCAGAGCTTCACCATCCAGTCGATGCTCTTGGCCGGGTCGGGCTCCTTCTCACTCAGGCCGGCGATGTACACGCGCGCCTCGGTGACGTGCAGGTACGCCAGGCCCAGCGGCTTCAGCTGCTCGACCAGGTACTTGAACGTCGGCTCCGGCTCGTCCATCAGCATGCCCTGGAAGGTGCTGTAGGGGCTCAGGCGCAGCGCCGTCCTGTCGGCGCCGACGGCGTCGATGACGGCCTTGGCGACCTCGACGTGGAACCGCGCGCGTTTTTCAATACTGCCGCCCCACGCGTCGGTGCGCTTGTTGGCCGTGTCCTGCAGGAACTGGTCGAGCAGGTACCCGTTTGCGCCGTGGATCTCGACGCCGTCAAAACCCGCACCTTGCACCGCGTTGCGCGCCGCCTGCGCGAAGTCCGCGATGGCCTGCCGGATCTCGGCCTCGGTCATCTCGCGCGGCACGTCGGCGTCGGGGCTCATGCCCACGGCGCTGGGCCCGAGCACCGGGTGGCCGAGCCGCGCCGCGACTTTTGCGGACGCGGTCCGGCCGTGCGCCCACAGCTGGCAGAAGATGACGCCGCCCCGGGCGTGCACGGCATCCACGACTTTGCGCCAGGACGCGATCTGCGCCTCGGACCATATGCCGGGCACGTTGTCCATGCCCATGTTGGCCTCGGACACGATGGTGCCCTCGGTGATCAGGAGCGTGCCAGGGACAGTGGCGCGCTGTGCGTAGTAATCTGCGATCGGCCCTGGTCAGCATCTGGTTGGTCTCCTTGGAAAAAAAAAAAAAAAAAAAAAAAAATAGGGTTATTATGGCGCTTGAAAAACCCACCTGCGACGACGGGCATCGGGACGAAATCGTCCTCAGCCCGGAACCGCGTCATGGGCGCCATGGCCACGCGGTTCAGGAGCTGGGACGCGCCCACCTTCAGGGGGGTGAAGAGCTTGGTCATGGCGGCGATAGAGGGGTTTGTTCAGGAGGGGCAGATGGGTCGTGGAGTCTTCCGTCTTGTGTGCTTGTGGTCTGGCCAAGGGGTTCTCCATTTCCTCGACGCCGAGGGAGCTGTCATATTTTATATATGGTCTCTTCTCCATCCTGACTCGGAGGAACTGCTCCAAGTCGCTCCGACATCCGAGTTCGTCGAGCTCGTTCCATCTCCATGTTTGGCCGCCTCGGTGGATTTGTAATGCATGCGGGCCGTTTTTGGGCCGGCGTGGTGTTCCATCGTGGTGGCCCAGGCGACCAACGGCCTCTACCATCCTCGTAAGCGCCGACAATGGGGTACACCGAGGGGAGGGCGGAGGATGGCACAATTGTTGGCATCGTATGGCGGAATGATCCAGTCAAGGCGCGTGCTGATAAATCTTGGGGGGTAGCGCGGAATCGTAACGTGATGGATGGCGTGCGCCTCAATGTGCTGCGCGCAGCCCTGTGCTGCCAGAATCAGGCGCCCCTCATGCAGCGCGTCTGCAGGGCCATCCATCCAGGTGTGCAACGCACGATACCCAGAATAGCCGGCTCACAAGGCTAGCTGATACTCCGAAATCTGGCATGACTCTATCGGTGTGTCTGACTTGGCAAATATGCCCATCTAGGGATCCACCCCAGTGTAGATAGGTGGCCGTTTGCGCCGAGTCCCCGAATAAGCCAAGACGGACAGCCAACTTTCTAGGTACCTACCTAGCCAGAGGCGACATTGGGAAATGCTCCCGTTTTAGGACGCCCAATTATCAAACTCGTGTCATGGTTGTCTGGCAGCATCGCATCTTGGGCACCGTCGGGATGCAAGCTGAAGGGTAGTTTTGCCGCGTGTTCCCAGCATCCCCGTGCCGTTCTTGTTTTGGCCAGGTCCCCGATTCACCGGTTTGGCGAGCCAAGAGGCACTCAATCTTGGTTGCTTCCGTGCCGCGACCCTGCAGCACCGTTGCAGGCAGGTTGGAAACGCGGAGATGCGCCTGTCATCCCGGATTAAAAATGTGGATTCCATGGGCATCCATCAGCGTCAGCCAGCGCCTCAACGTTGGTGCTCGTAGATCGAGCAGCCTCGGTTCAAGCAAAACTAGACTAAGACGGGAGTTGATTTATGAGTCGAATTGGTAGCTCCGATATAGTTGCATGGCTTCTGCCCACGGCGATAGGGGCTTGTGACGATGGATGTTCTGCTATATCCTATGTCCGCTGCATCGTGCAGTGACAGGGTCTTGGTCTTGGTATTGATAGATACGCCTCCAGGGGAACAACTAAAACGAGCAAAGGGAATCGGCTAGTGCATCCAGACGGCGCGGGATTTTAATAGGGGTAACTACTGGCTAGGGTAGCTGGTCTTAAAGGAGGGGTGCGAGCGGAAGAAACTAACAAGAAACAGCGTGCAAATGGGTAATCGGAAAGAGAGAAGGCGAGGCCAGTCCGCGGAGCTGGCGAGAAACACCGAGAAAAGCCACGACGAAACGAAACGAGCCGCGACAACGCCAGCATCAAGGAGAGATCAACCTTCCAACACCCTAACCACTCATCAATACTCCCCAAGCCGCCCCGCCAAAAAGTCCCCATAGATCTGCGGCAGGAAGCTCGCGAGGTTCGTAAACTCGCTCTGGTCGTGCAGGAACATCTCGTACGCCGTCCTGGCCCCGCCCCTCAACTCCTTGAGCCCCAGCAGCCCCGCGACCCGGTCCAGCGGCACCCCGACCTTCACCAGCGGCAGGTCCAGCCGCACGCCGCTGCCGAGCCAGTACCGGCTGCGCAGCTCCAGCCCCCCGCCCTCGGCCGCGCCCTGGCGGCGCCACAGGTGTATCATGTCGCCCACTTTAAGCCGCGGCTCCCACCCGTCGCGCACCTCGGCGCACACGGCCGCCTCGTACCCCGCCGCCCGCAGCCGGTCCCAGGGGAGGCCGTAGTGCTCGGGGCCGACGAAGCGCAGGTGCGCCGACACGCGCCGCTCGCCCAGCAGCTCCTCGACGCGGTGCGTGCGCCCGAGCCACTTGCGCACGTGCGGCGCCGACCGGTCCGCCATGGCCGCCAGGCGGTCCCCGGGCCCGCCGGAAGCCGTGCTGGTGACGCGCATGTGCGCGTGCGGGAACCACAGCGCGTACCGCTCGCTCTCGACCGCGTGCCACCAGAACCACCAGCGCACCATGTCGCCGTTGCAGTCCTTTGGGAAGCGCGTCAGCGACGACGCGTACGCCGTCCCGTCCGCGAGCGCGCACCACCCGTTCTCGTGCGGCAGGTGGCCCGCCTCGAGCAGCCGGCCCGTGTCGTCGAGGGAGAGCACGCCCGAGCGCGGGATCGGGCTCTGCAGCGCCTCGGCCGCGTCGCTGTAGATCTCGAGAGAGCGGTTCAGGTACTTGGCGTACGGCTTGCCCGCCAGCCGCCGCGCGTTGCGCTCCAGTACCGCCTGAGCCGCCAGCGGGTAGTGCGTGAGCGGCGTCTTGACCGCGGGGCCTCGCGTCGACGTCGCCGCCGCTATGGCCGCCACGACGGCGGCCGCCTCGGCTGCGGCGCTGCTGTCCTTGCGCACCACCCTGTCTTGCGTCGCCGCCGCCGCCGTGGGGGTCTTTTTCTCGATCGTCGCGGGAGTGGCGGGGGCAGCGGTGGTGGTAGTTGCGGCTGGTGCCGTCGCCTCGGCCGCGGCCGACTCGGCTGTGGTGCCGAGCCTGATGCCATCGGGGCCGGTGCCCTCCGGGGTGGCGGGCTTGGCGGTTGTGGTGGTGGCCGTGGCGGCCGGTGTTGTGTTTGTAGCAGACATTATGTTATCGGTTCATCCTGGGCGAAACATTTCTCCACACGACCGGTGCGACCAGTGCGCGGCCTGGCTGAATCTTATAGCATCGGTCAGTTGGGCATGTCCATCTGAAGGAGCAGAGTTTGCGAGTGGTCAAAGTTCATCCTAAAACCGCCGTTGTCGGGAGTCATCTGCCCGCCATTACAAAGCCCTTTGCATCGGAGCTGCGGGGGGATGGCACGAATGGGGAACAGCGGGGCTCAGACTGATGTAATTGCCATACAATAGGCTTTGACCTGCCGTCGTCTCGGTTTGTCTGATGCTGCTTGTCGAACCTTTCTGGGTCAAGGCCAAGGCTCGGTCGTTGCAGCCATGGTCCGATGTATGCCGCCGAGCTAGGTCCTACGGGGATCTCTTTTAGGAGTGGCGTCGCGTCGACCATAGACGTGTCTACGATTTGTCACAAGACAGTGAACGTAAGAATAGTTGTATTTTTTTCGTCAATTACATCCAATTCGTACAGTGACGTTCCCGTGAGCCACTGCTCGTGAGACGTGAGCCAACATTCCGCGCCTTATGTCCGGTCAGTAGCACGGCGACGGCGGCGGGCACGCTCGCCAACCGTCTTGATCCTACCGTCAAGCGCAATGTCAATGGGAGAGTGCGCAGCGAGGTATGCGTTGAGCACAACATCCTGTGCGTCCAGGGTGGCCCAGCCGGTGGTGGGGACCAGGAAAGAGTCGCCGCCGCCGGCAATAAAGTCGAGCGTGACAAACGTGTACTTCTTGCTCGTGTTGTTGGCATCGATGGGCTGCCCTCCGACAGTGGCGCGCTTGAGACGGCTGCCGATAGGCCCGGCCGGGTCGTAGAGAATACGGAGATCCTTGGAAATTTGCGGGAAGGACGTGACGGGCTTGCCGTTGAACTGGTTGACGCCCGAGACCAGACCCTCGAGCACCTTCCACAGGTCCGCGGCCGTGTAAGTCATGTCCACGATGGTGTTGCCGAAGGGGAACGAGGTCAGGACTTCGCCGCGGGTGATGTTGCCGGCGTCGATGGTGGCGCGCACGCCGCCGCCGTTGATCAGGGCGAAGTCGATGCCGGTAGTGACGTTGCGGCGGTACTCCACCATGGCGCTTTAACAGTGAATGAGTGTTAGAACTAGGGCACTCTTTGGAATGATTGGATGCATAACGCGAGCAAAAGCACAGAGCGGGGGAGTGAACGTACTCAGCCATCAGGTCGCCCAGCAGGCACTCCTTGTTGCGGCATTGGGTCTGGTCGAGCTCGACGTTGCTGTAACCAACGACCTCGGCGGCGAACTTCTCAAAAGGAGCCCGCCAGCTGGTGATCTGGGCCTGCAGCTCGGGGTCTTGGGCGGTGGTGTTGGTCATGTGCACGGGGGCGCCGTGGTAGGCCAGGATCTTGCCGTCGGCGTCGTAGGTCACGTCGATGTAGCCGACGTACTCGCCCCAGCGGTAGGCCTGGACGATAAAGACCTCGTCGCCAGCCTTGTTCTTCTTGATGGTCGGGTACGGGCCCTGGGCGCCAGTGAAGTTGCCGAGCGGGGTGTGGCTGTGGCCGCCCATGATGAGGTGCAGGCCGGTGGTGGACTCGGCCAGGCGCTGGTCCTCATCGTAGCCAATGTGGGTGATGGCGGCGATGCGCTTGATGTTGGTGGTCGAGCGGATGTGGTCGATGGTGGCCTGTACGGCGGCGACCGAGTCGCTAAAGGTGGTCTCCTTGCCCGGGCGCGAGATGCCAGGGGTGGTCTCGGTGGTGACGCCGATCACGGCGAGCTCGTACTTGTCGTAGATGTGGTAGGGCTTGATGGTCTTGTTGAGCAGCGGGTGGGTGCTCTGGATGTTGGCCGAGATGATGGGGAAGGTCAGGTTGTTGAGGAACTCGCCGAGCTGGTCGTCGCCGCCGTCGAACTCGTGGTTGCCGAGTGTCATGCCGTCGAAGCCCATCTGGTTGAGGGTCTCGGCGATCTTCTCGCCGCCGTAGAAGCTGTAGAAGAGGGTGCCCTGGAACTCGTCGCCGACGTTGAGGAAGAGGCTGTCCTGGTGCGAGGGGCGGGTCTGGTCGACAAAGTGCTTGACGCGGGCGTAGCCGCCGAAGCAGCCGCGCGAGGGGTCGGTGCAGTCGGTGCCGGACGCGGCGAACTGGTCGAGGTGGGCGTGGACATCGTTGATATGGTAAAAGGAGATGTTGTAGTTGCCCTGCTCGTCGATGAAGCGCTTGTTGAGGCGGCGCTGGCTGTAGAGCACGTCCTCGGCGGCGACGGCGCCCGCGAGGGGCAGAACGCAGAGGAGGAGGGGCGACCGGCAATGCATTGCGCTGGCGGTGTTTGACCTTGACCTGAGATGCTGGTGTCAAAGTTGATTGACACTGGCTGGGCCGACCGACCGACTGACCGACCTCAAGAGCCCATCCGTCGCAGGAGCAAGACTCGTCCGTCCCAAGGGCAGTGGCGGAAGGCGATCATTTTTTTTTTCTCATTCGGTTGTCGGGCCTGACGCGCACCCTGCGGGCCAACGTCCCAGCTCGGTTGGCGCAAAGCGCTAATCGGCCCCGCTCCAGGGTTGGCAACCTGCCGAAAGAAGCAGGTCAAGATGCAGTGAGCATGGTGGCCATTTTGCGCCGACCAACCATGACGGCGGGAGCCCCGGGTTGCTGATCCATCCTGTTGGGGCGGCGAGGGGAAATGGAGCACGGCGAGCGTAATCTTGAAATTTTCCCGAGTCGTGGGAGCTTATCGCCTGGCACACGTGTCTGGTCCGCCTCGTTGGCCATTGGCGAATGGGAGTTGACTCTCGGACTGGCCAGACTGGAAGCAGCGTGGTTGAAATGATACGCCACCGTGGAAGGCAGCCGCTGCAGACGGGAATGCAGCGAGGTTCCAACCCGCCTGGCACCATGAGGAAGGTGTTGACGGTGCCGATCCATTGAGCATAAGCATTTAGTGCAACTGCCGTGGCGAGCAGGCCCTCGGTTTCTTCTTCAGCTAATGTCGCGGGAGTGCGAGACTGTTCTGTTTCGGCCCAATCTGTTTGTTCTCTGTCATGCCAATATCCAGACAGCATATATCCCTACTTGTCCAGCCCCAATATCCTCTCTACTGCCTTCTCGGCCGCAATTATGATCCCGGCCTGCGGGTTAGCCGTCTGGATACTATTCACGATGCCCGCGTCTACGACGTGCAAGTTTTTGGTCCCGTAAACCTGCGCGTTCACGTCCACAACCGCCCTACCGCCTTCCAACCCCGAGTCGGTGCCGAGGCGCGTCGTCCCAACCCAGTGATTCGCCGTCCTTGCGATCGTCACAGGGATCTGTATGAGTAGGCGCGAACAAAAGAAGACGGTCTGGTCAGCAAATGGTCACTAATCGCGCGAACCGCCCGGTCCCATCAAGTCAGGGACCTACGCTTTCGACATATTCTCGTATGTCTTGCCCCGGCGCTGGCTCGAGCATTTTAGCTCCCGGTATCGAGGACACGACCTCAACCACATTCGTGACGGTCGCGATGACGGCTTCGAGGTCATGGTTGCCTTCGTCGTTGAAGTACGGCAGCGTCCCCACGCCCATGTTTAGCGACGAGTCGATCGTGACACGTCCACGCGATGTTTTCCCCAGCCCGAGACCCGCATGGAGGCCGGCCGAATCTTGGGTCACGAAACGTCAGCTGGGGATCGCTTTAGCACTCGACACATCTTACCGAAACAGCTGCCCTTACTGTATCCAGAATCAGATTGCTGGCCCAGGGTGTACGACGTCCACTGAAAATGTCTGGTGGTGCCGTCCGCCCCCTTGATGCTCTCCCAGAACACTGGGTTGATGTTCGGGGACGCCTGAGCTAGAATACCAGATCGGCTGGCTAGTGTCTGTCAGAACCCATGCCACTCGCCCACGTCGACATGTTGCCCTTCTTACCGAGATACTTCTCCGCATCTGCCTGAGGGGGGTTATCGAATGCAGCATCGAAATCGTAGTGCACGATGTCTGGGTGCTCGAAGACGATCGCGGTCTAGTAGAGGCATCCGTCAGCTGCTTCATCCTTGGGGTTGAAAGGAAATCGTGTCCCGTCTCACGTTGACATGATCGTCCAGCTCCCGTCCCACAGGCAGCTCGATCCACTGCGATGGAGGCACCATCTTATCGCCCTCGACCCCGACCACCACCCCCAGCTGATCCCGGGGCCCGATGCCGCTCCGGAAGAGGATTTTGGCTGTGCCGAACACGCCGGCAGACAGGACCACGCGACCACCCCCACCGAGGCTAACGGTGCCGCTGTGGCCCGTCTCGCCAACAGCCTCGACCTGCACGCCCGTGATTACATCGCCACGTCTCACCAGCCTCGTCGCCGTCGTCTCAGTCCATACATCGAGGTTCCTGCCCGCGTGCTTATCCAGAGCTTCGCCTAGATATGTCCGCAGCGGCCCGCCGCGCTCGCCATCCATGAAGAAGTGCGCCGCGTGCGCAAACGTCTGCTGCTTCGCATCTGGCTCCTCGTTCGCCACGACCCCCCTCCACCCCTTCGCCGCCAGCCCCTTGGTTACCAAATCGTACACGGCCGTGTTGTGCAGCACGCCGTCGACGGCGGGCCTCTCAGTCCAGGGCACGCGTGCGAACACCCGCTCCGTCGCGCCCGCCATGCCGGCGGCGCGCCAGCCCTCCGGGTTGCCGATGCCGTCCCAGTCCGCGGCCTGTGGCTTGAACCAGAGCCCCGCGTTGATGGCCGGCCCGCCGCCCAGCAGCTTCCCAGATATGGGCCCGACGTCGGTGTTGCGGATGCCGTCGTGGTTGTGCCAGATGACGTTGTACAGGCCCGGCACGTCGTACCGGGTGAGGCTCGTACCCTCGAGCCAGGCCGGCCGCCGTCGCCCGCCGAACCGGTACGTCGAGACGGAGCCCCGCTCGATCAGCAGCACTTTCTTGCCAGATTCCGTGAGACGAGCTGCCGCGGGCATCCCGCCTGCGCCGGAACCGACGACGATGTAGTCGTACCCATTGCCGATGGGAGCGGTGGTCGGCTGGCCTGAGGTTGGTAGCGCTTCCATGGCGCCTTGCGTATTCTTGGCTGCCGCAGAGAGTATGAAAGCAGCTGTTCTTTCCTGTTGCGTCGTAAAAAGAAAGGAGAGCCCAAAGGTCACACATAGGGAGCCCTTGACGGTTTAAGTATCACCCAAGAACACATAGTGACAAGATAGGTATGTCCGCGGTGGTGATCAGCTATTCCGGCATGCTCATTGGGTACCACGTTGACGAAGTGCGGGGATGCCTCTCGAGATATCGGAAGCAAAACCTCCTTGCCGCAAAATGGTCTCGATTCGTCTTCTATTCCCATCGTACAACATTGCCAAGTCACATGTCAGGATCCTACTTCCGCTTCTGGCCTACGGCGGCTTGGTCTCGAATTATCGACGTGGACGCAATGGGACGTGACGGCAACTCCCAGCGGGGGCCTGCGGGGGCTGCAGCGGCGAGCGATTGGTAGCTCGGGAGAACAACGGCAGATCAACTACACAGCCTCGGAGAGCATCCCTTGGAATTACGTTTGGTATTGGATGGGTATCTGTAAAGAGGCGATAGATCACGGCAAGTAGCAAGCCACCAGGATTCCCATAGTCGTTCATTACCCGATTGTCTGGGTCCGCGTGGTCCGCCGGGCCTGTCTCCCTTGCACGGGATGCCGTCCCGCAGATGCGGTAGGACAAGAGTGGCCCGTTGGCCCGTCTCCCCGACCGAGCGTGGTCTGCCACCCATGGTCGGATCGGCCGGATGACCCCCTGCCGTCTGCTGCCAAGACGGGGTGCCGAGCCGATGCCAGGGAGGCCAGTCTCTCCAACGGTCTGTATCCTCTCTAGCCCACATCGCCTGGCTACTGCTCCTTTATCTCGAAAGGCCCAGCTTGTGGGTTTGAGAGAGCCCACTTTATGCCGCCGTGCATGACCTCATCCCAGACCTTAGACCCATGTGGAAGCTTGTCGCTAAATCGCCTGTACCCGTGGGGAAAACCCGGGAAAACGTTGACGTTTGTCGGGACGCTAGAGGGCAAGAGGAGAGCACGTGGGTGTTAGCATGCGGGCACGCGCCATGTGGCCTAGCCATACGGGCCGGTTTCCCGAAAGAAAAGCGACAAAACACAGCGAAAGCAAACAGACTCACCCTGCCTCTGCCAGCAGCTTGGCGTACAAGAGCCCCTCGTCCCTCAGCGGGTCCATGCCCGCGACGCCAAACGTGGCCGGCGGCAGGCCCTTGGCCTTCTCGGGCGGGATGTTGCCGGGGTTGAGGATCAGGTTGTCCGGGTCGTGGTCCTCGATCTTGAGCATGTCCATGAAGAAGTCGATCCGCGACTTGGGCAGCAGCGCCGCGTCCCTGCACTGCGCGTACGACCCCGTCACGTCCGGGTCCGCCAGGCGCGCCTTGTTCTTCTCGTAGCACTGCGGCAGCGTCACGGTGGGGATCATGAGCACCTGCCCGGCGGGCTTGGGCAGCTTGGCCAGGAACTCGCATCCGGGTAGGGACAGGTGCTGGGCGACCATGAGCGAGGCCGTCAGCTGCCCGCCGGCCGAGATGCCGCCCACCACGACGCGCTGCGGGTCGCCGCCGACGCGGTCGATGTTGGCGTGCAGCCAGGCGAAGGCGTCCTGCGAGTCGTGCCAGGCCGTCGGGTAGGGGTGCGTGTCGGTGTGGCGGTAGTTGACGTTGAGCACGACGGCGCCCGTGTCGGCGGCGATGCGCGCGCAGATGCCGTCCTCGGACGCCAGCGTGCCGAAGTAGAAACCGCCGCCGTGCAGGTGGATGTACACGGGCAGGTTCTTTTGGTCCTTGGTCTCCTTGAGCTGGTACGTCCGCGCCGGGACGCTCGAGCCGTCGCGCGTCGGGATGGTGTAGTCGGCGGTTACAAGCTTGTCGGCCAGCAGGGCGAAGCCCTCGGCGGCGAGCGTCTCGCGTTGGGTGTGGCTCGCCTGTTGCTGGCTGGCCAGCGCCATCCCCGCCAGCGGGGGAGGCAGGGTCGGCTCGATGGCGAGCCACTCGTCCGAGGGGTTGCCGTACTTGGAGAAGTCGCACATGGTGCTTTGGTTTTCAAAAGGCAGGCGGTGGTGGAGTAGGGGTATAAAGGTTGTTTTGGGTGCTGAAGTCGCTGTTGGCACGAGAAGCTCGAGTGTCGGTTTGGTGACCAAGACGTCAGATATTTATTTCTCGCCGTCGAACCGAGGTCCGACCTTCGGGCAGCTCTTCGCGGCGCGACCAGCCCCGCGATGGGACCCGCGAAGGGGTGAGGCGGGGCGCGGGGCCCCGGGCAGGCCGCACACTCCGCCCACTGAAGCCAGGGCGACCGCTCGAGGCTGATTGGAGCTCCTGGGGCGGCCATCGTCTGGCGTCCCGTGTCTGCATGGGCCGGTTGTTTAGAAGCCCCCATACAGACAGCCGCCCACGACTCGGCCAGATTCAATCACACCGCGCTGGCCTGCCCGATCAAAAACGGATTTCGGCTGCCAATGAACCCCGTCCGAACAGGGACGCGATTCAGCACCCACATGACGCAGCACATCCACCAGTCTTCGAAATTCCAACTAGGGGGGTCCCCTGAATTTGGTTGACGTCTACCACACTTTGGCTCGCGTGGCGAGATGCCGCGAGCCGGCCACTGACACCTGTCGAAAAAAAAAAAAAAAAAGTTTAAACACCCCTTGTGGATGGCGAGAGCTTAACTGGTCTACACCTTAGACCTTGAGTCTACGCCTCTCGCCTCCTCGCGCCTTACGCCCCATCCTCGGTCCCGAGATTTTGGCCACCTACCCAGCAAAAAGAAGTGGCCTTCCCTCCGCCGCAGGATCCCTAAATCTCGGGTGTGGGAGCGCCCGCCGGCACTGACTGCAGAACCGGTCGGTTAGGTACCTGGGCAGCGCACGCCGCACCCGAGTAGATGCCGCGCGTCCACGGCGAAGGAAGTCGAGTCGGGTACAAATTACCATTCTGTCGGGGTGGGCGGGAAGGGGGTCAAAGCTGAGCAACGATGAGCAGCAGATAAATTTTTTGTGGAATTGGACGCAGAGGGAGTTGCAGCCACATTTGGGTAGCCGAGGTGTCCCTTTATCAATTTTAGCTTGGAACATCGAACGAATAAATCCACCAGCCAAGCGATGGCATCACGTACGCTCCTAGCATCTTTGAGCAACCGGTATTAGCTTCGAGCCCGGTTATAGCTTTGGTTAGGTTATTTCTTTTGACATACCAATAACCAATGGAAATACTGTGACGAGCTCCGTCGATAACGGAACCAGAAGACTAAAATGGGAATAAGCAAGGATACGTAGTGATCTGAGGAGACAGATGATTAGGCGGAAGAGCAGGTTAGCCTATTACACGCTCTAATGCTGCTTGTAGGCGATGATTAAGCATGCTTCTTCGAAACTGTGATAGTACAGGAGGGCGATCGGCTACCTAGCTTTGGATGTCATAAATTGGCATGACAAGATAGGCCAGCTGAATAGAATAATCGGAAGTAGGCCTCATGGCCTAAATATGGTAATTAACATTAGTGCCGTCCCATCTAAGGAATATTCAACTAAATTTGTTTTTTAAACACTTTGTTGGATTGCGTTGACCGGTGCAGGCAATCGGTAGGGCTCAGAGAGGGCCGGATCCTCCGATCCCGTGATCAGATATCACGGGATCTGAGGGCCAGAGGGCCCGTAGGACTGGGAGCAGGGGAACGGCCCTTTGGTGATCTGTCTCGTGTATATATAGCCTTCCTCCTGCTCCCTCTCTGGCAGATAGATCCCTTTCCTCTTCGTGCACATAATAGAGACGATTCCTCCCAACAAGTTGGTAATCGCCATGCATCACTCCTGGGAGATCTCCGTGCCCGGCCCCATTGGGGCCAACAGGAGTACCAACTCCTACCAACATGACCGTTATTCACCCTGTTTTGGAGATCTCCGTGCCTACAGGAGTACCTACTCCCACCAACACACTTACAGTATTCACGTAATTCCGAATGCCTCCGTTTACTGCGTAGAGGCTCTTGCCTGCTCCGCAAGCCGCTGGTATGAGCAGGAGGACTGCGTATGGGCGGGCAGAGGGCCCGAAGTCCTTGAAAGCGGCACCGAGGCCAAGAAACGCATTACTTCCACACCAATAAAGGCAGAAGGCCGCAGCAGCCTGCACCGTTCCGCTCAGGACAGAGCTGACTCGACTGTCTTCTTCCGTTTGTCCACTTGCCGTGCTCGGCCGGCCGTCCGACAACTCATCGCTTTCTATATCTAATCCCCAACCGCCATGGTTCGCGCGGTAAATTTCGGAATAACCTATAGAAAGGGTTTGAAGGTAACGTAGCGAAACCACAAGTATTGGCCGTATAGCGAAATTAAAACCAAGGTTGTGCCTCAGGTATATAACAAGGCCCTGGGAGAGTCCCCGTGGCGCTCGAGGAGCTAGCGGTAAGAGCATGGATGAGGATTAGTGAATCTGACTTGGCTTTTACAAACCAAAGGGCCTTACTGCAATAAACTGCTTACCATTGAGAAAATGGTAACAACGCTGAGAAAAAAGAACAGGTACATCGGAACAATGTGTGTCTGGATGCTGACGAACTCCTGTTCCATTCCTTCACCATTAGAGGAACGCATGTTGGTTATGCCGCCTAAGAGTGAAGCAATGCTACAGGTAACGAGCAGGTTGCTAATAAGGAATCTGTTGGTAGGAGTGTTACTCCTGTAGGCTCGGAGATCTCCAAAGAGAAAGAACAAAGATCTATAGATCTGGAAAGGTGTCTGTATTGATGCATGATGGAGAAGGAATCTAGTTACAGGAAGGGGATCGCAAGATCCCCTTTTGTAGGCTCGTGGGAGCGCACGGCCCCTGGGCCTGCTGCTCCACGAGACGTGGGCCCTTCCTGGATGCACGCGCTAGATCACGTGGATCAACAGAATCCGATTACAAAAAGTGCCGTATCATGAGGGCTTCCCTGTTGTGCTGCAGAAATGACGATCTAAGACAAGAAAATTGTTAGAACAAATCGGTAAGGATATAGCAAAAGACTGATGGGATCCTACCGCAACCTCGGACAAGTTGCAAAGCAAGTCCCGGAGTTGAAACTTAGGGCCTGTCCTAGACTAACGGTTTTTTGGTTTTTTGGTTTTTTGCTAAAATTTTTCTAAAGATTGAAAGCCTTGCATTAAAAAGGAAGCATATGAAAAGAATTTGTATTATTTAAAACCGCATAACGTGGTTCACAAGCGAGTGCCACACACAAGCGAGTGCCACACTTCAAAATCTCATACTAAACGCCGTTTTTTTCGATTAAATAACTCGCTCAATTTAAAGCTAAATTCTACCAAAATTAAAACAATGATATTTAACTTTATAATGATTATAATTTGAACTTTGCGCCTGGCTATTATTACTCCTTTGGGGTTAATTTGCAACTGTACACAGTATATTACACAGTGTTTCGAACTAACCTAAAAGGAGTAATAATAGCCAGGCGCAAAGTTCAAATTATAATCATTATAAAGTTAAATATCATTGTTTTAATTTTGGTAGAATTTAGCTTTAAATTGAGCGAGTTATTTAATCGAAAAAAACGGCGTTTAGTATGGGATTTTGAAGTGTGGCACTCGCTTGTGTGTGGCACTCGCTTGTGAACCACGTTACATATTAATTTGTTTTTGATATCCTGCCTTTGGTGTTGATATATTTTAGAAAAAAAGTTGAGCAAAAAACCAAAAAACCAAAAAACCGTTAGTCTAGGACAGGCCCTTATAGCTGCTCTCATCTTTGATGTTCCAGAATGTCAGGAGCGTAAGAGGGGCGATAGCGGCGACATTAAGCAGGAAGATGGCTGTCGGGCTCCACGTTGTGCTGGGCGCTATAAGCGCCAAAGGGATAAAAATATGCATGAAGTTGAAGTACTCTGACATGAACCGCGTTAGATGGAGGTTTCCAAAATTTAATTGTGGACGTATGGAGTCGAATACATGCCGCTCGAAAATAGTGTCTTGAGTAGTTGGAAGGCTGCCCGTATGGGTGAGGCCGTGGAGTGGATATGGAGCTGGTCCCGATCGTGGGCATGGAGCCGGTTCCGGTTGTCCCACCGGGGGCGGCCGTGTATCGCATGGTCATTGCCCCGGAGCTACCCGCTCATCTCCCGGACCTGTTTCGCAAATGGCACTGCTGCCACCATCGTTAAATGGACGGAAAGATGTTGCGTTTTAAACTGGTGTGGGAGATATTAATAAATGGAGCAGCCAATTTGACTGGATTCGTGTTGCTGTGTATGCCCATTTCGGGTGGGCACTGAGTTCATTTTTAACAATGCATGCGCCGCCAAGTTTGTGGCCAACTCCTTATTGGTGGCTTGGCAAATGACCTGGAACGTGGGTGATAACATCCGGATGTGCGTATTGACCCTGCCATACGGCTGTGGCATAAGCGTCTAAGTCATTTGGGTAGCCAAAACCTCGCCAAGTGTAACAAGGGGTCAAAGACGGCTTGGAGAAAGAATCTCTAGATTGCAGATAATCTTTCTATGGGCTCAAGAGATGCTTGAGGAGGAAGGAATCTCTCGTAAAGGACATAGGAGATGGCAGGGTTTATATAAACCCTTTGTAATCCGTGCGAAGTATCGAGTACATGATTCACACTGCCTTCCGACCTTCACCGCTTGGCCTTAGGGCCGTTGACCGCCTATGCGGGTCTTCGACCCTCCGTGAGGCCGACTCGTGATGCCGACTAGTTAGGTCCACGGGTTCTTCCGTGTGACACCAAGCTGACGGAGATGTCGACTGGCATTAAGCCTATTACTGCCCAACTATGCGCAGCGGCCAGATTAAAGGAGTGTCCCCATAAAAGGGAGCTGCCTAAGGGCGCCGCGAAGCTCAAGGCCTTGCACGTTAATATCGTGGGGAAGCTCAAGCCCGCGGGCACCTTTGCGGGGAAACCCGGCTGCCAATATTTCCTCACCATCGTGGACGGCTTCGCCAATATAACCTGGGCCGTGCCACTGGTGGAAAAATTTTAACCTATACAGCGCGTTAACGGCGTTCATCGTTGAACACGAAAGGCCTGAAAGGGGTTGTCATATGATCCACTTAGATCAAAGAGGGGAGAACAGCTCCACTGCCTTGGAAAACTGGTGCAAAAACAAAGAGGCTCTTCCGGGCCACACTCCCTTTTTGCTCGTTCACCCACCCAACCCACTTTTTTGGCCCGTGCAACGCCTGTGCGTTCCGGTTTCGCTGCCCACCTAATTTAGCCTGCAAACGTAACTTTTGAGCATTTTTAATCCATTCAATCACAAATAACAACGTGCACGCCGGCACCATGAACGAAAACGAGGTTATCGTCATCTCTAGTGACGATTCCGACGAGGCTTCCGACGAGGCTTCCGACGAGGCTCCCGACGAGGCTCCCGACGAGGCTCCCAACGAGGCGGTCCCAGCCGCGGCCGGTCCCACGCACTGGAACGGCCTCCCCTGGCACGCCGAGCCTACCGACGCCCTTTCAACTCTCTACCCTAACTACGAAGCGTTAGCTAACGCCCTTGACGCCTTCTGTATCTCGCAGGGTATTAAAATCTCTACCGTGCGATCATGGTCGGACTCCCAAGGCCTCAAAAAGCTCCAATCCGGGTGCCTTTTCCGGCAGCGGCCTACCGGTTGCCGGGCCCTTCGACTTCGCACACAAACCTCCCAAATCACCAACTGCAAATACGGCTTTTTTTTGCAGCGCCTCGCGGCCAACGGAGGGCTTTGGAGCGTTAGGATGCTCGAGTCTACCCACGAGGGCCACGGCCCCCTCCCCGCAGAAGCTATGACGCCCTCCGTTCGAGAGCGGGCGAGCCAATTCCGCGAAAGGCACTGGGATTATCTCAAGCCGTTATTTGAAGACGCTACTATCCGTACCCGATCGATTTTCGACCTCGCCCGCCGCCGCTTTCCCAAACTCGATTGGGACCTCCCTTCGTTATATAAATACAGGGCGGCCTACCGGAAAGGCACTGTTGACGGCTACCGGCCTGCCGCGGCTTTTGTGCGTGCTTTGGAGGATCCGGAGGTGGTGTTTAAAGCCTTTAACCCGCCCGATTTCCTTCGTCGAGACCCAGAAACAACTACTACCTTTGCCGGCGCCGTTTGGGCCTACGAAAATGCCCTCCCATTCCTTTAAGCTAACCCGCACTGTTTCCAAATCGACGTTACCTACAAAACGAACCGCAACAATCTGCATCTTTTGACGGTGGTAATTACTACTAACGAGCGCATAACGGTGCCGGTTTTTTGGGCCCTAATTAATAACGAGACCGAAGAGACGTTTGCTTGGGTGTTTGGTAGCTTCCGCGGCTTCCTTACAACAAAAGGGATCCCCCCGCCAAAAGTCGCCCTTACCGATTAAGACGGCCGCATACGGGCCGCCTTTGAGGCGGCGTTTCCCTTCGCAAAGATGCAGTTGTGCGTATATCATATAAACGCCGACGTCGTGCTTTAAATAAAAAAGAAATGGTGCAGATCGGCCGCTGCAAAGGCCCTGGAGAGGTCGCCGGATCCAGATTCCCAAAGCGAGGGGGGAGGCGAGGCTGACGAGGCTGACGATCTGCAAGCCCTCAATAACAGCCACCGGCATATCCGATCTACCCAAGGGTTGGATGCCTACCAACACGTCCCTCGCGACGTTCCGCACAACCGGACCGGCTTTTTTACCTTGTGGAAGCACGTTGTTTATGTCCGGGACCGTCGGGCGCATAAAAAGGCCATGGATCAGCTTGTCGGAAAGTTTTTTGAGCAGACGAAGTTGATCAACTACTTGCAACAACGCGTCTGGCCTGCCCGACGGCAGTGGGCCTGTTGTTATACGAAGTACAACCTCAACAGGGGCGCGATCAGCACCGCCGGGGTCGAAAGTAACAACGGATCCCTCAAAACCTACGAGCTATCCTCTCGCTCAACGTTGGCCCAACTTAAGCAAGCCACTCGCACGCAAACGAGGCACAGAATCACGGCTTTTACAAAGCGCCAACAGAGGTCCCTAGATCGCGTTAGGTGGGATTTTGCCGGCCGTTCGTAGGCAGGGGATCTCTCTTTGCGAGCCTCGTTGTGGTGCTTTACCCTCCTCGAGCAAATTAACCGCCTCGCCCTTTTAACGATCCCCTCCCGCTTGCACCCGCACGGCCTAGATATCGGCCTTTGCGCTGGCTCTACGCGTGCACAATACGGCCTGCCCTGTCCCCATGAGCTTATTGCCCTCTACGAGGCTCAACGCCGTGATCCGAACGTCCCTGGCCTACAGATTAGCGCTGTAGATGACTTTTGGCTGCACCCTAATAATCGCTTTGTAACGGATCCCCTATCACGAGTTACAGAGCCGGTTGGAACCAGGAAAGGCCGGCCTTTAGGCGCCGGCCCCTTTGGTAACGAGGCGCCGGCGGTACGGCCTCGAGGGCGGGCCCGCACGGGTATCCCGGCCGGTGCCAGGCGGGATTACTCCCAAAACGAGTTGGGCGCTTCCCTGCAGGCGCGGGACGAATCTGACGCCGGCGGGGGTCCTGTAGTTACCCTCGGCACCTCCCTACCTTCAACGCCGGCCTCAACGCCGGCTCGAGAGGTAGCCTCGTCTCTAGCCTCGTCTTTGGAGGAGTTTGTTGATCCCTTTGCGAGTCCTTAGGCCTCGCTGCACCCCTAGATATACGGCTTCAACGCTGTGCCCTTAAATTTGTTTCCCTATATTGCAACGGTTCAACACCACGTTTTTTTACTTTTGCTTATATATTGCACGTGGCGATAGCTTTTATTTACTTTATTTACTTCCCTTCTGTTATAACGTATCTGCCCCCCTCCGTGCATTGAAGCCCATGTTCGTTTGGGTGCGTGCGCCACCAAAAGGTCCATGCGGCCCGATATCGGTGCGGGGGTGGGTGAACGAGCAAAAAGGGAGTGTGGCCCGGAAGAGCCTCAAAACAAATGCGTAGATCTCAGCTACACGTCGACAAAGCAGCACCAATCCAATAGCATCGCTAAACGAGCCAATAGACTGCTGAAAAACAAGCTAAGGGTGACACTTAGAGCCTCTGGGCTTCCTATTACTTTGTGACCATATATGCTAACCACCATCACCTACCAGAGGAACATCACTCCGAGCACTAGACTGGGAAAACCCCTTTCGAAGCCTGGCACGGAGAGAAGCCGGACCTGGCACACTTCCGCATACCCGGAGCCCCAGGCCACAATCTTCTCCCCAAGCAGGCGAGATCGACAGCTAAAATAGAGAAGCTCGAGCCCCCAACCATGCCTTGCTGCTTCCTGGGCTACAATGGGAGATATGGGTGGCTCGTCCTCACCGACAGGGGTGATATCATCGCCGCCAATAATGCAGTGTTCGGCGAGGCGGCTATGAAGCATAAGCGGGGCGTCAGCGATACCGCTGAAGGCCGGGCACCAAAGAAGCAGACACAATATGCACCCGGACCGTCACTTACCTTAGAGCTCGATGCTCCGGTTGCACGGGGAGAAACGCCTGCCAGCCGACCTTTTGGGGGAGCACCCAGCCGACCCTCTGGGAGAGCACCTGACACCAGTGAAGAGGAGAAACCATAGTTGAGTTTCCGTCGGACGACGAAGCGCCGCCTACGGCGCCCGTTGTCGAGCTCGGCGAGGTCGATAAACAACAACAAGCCCCTGGGGCTTTAGACGAACATCCTGAGCTTAGGCCTCGACGACAGCCAGCAAGAAACGCCGCCATACCCAACAGGTATCTACTAGCCGCCACCGAGTTTGAAGATCTTCCGGCACTCCAAAATGCCCAAGTCGTGTTTCTCAGCGCCTTTATCGGCACGGTAATTCACCAATCGGAGGTCCACGGGCCCAAGAACCACCGAGGAGCCAAAGCGACTCCTCAATGGCCTCAGTGGTACAAAGCCATGGGATCCAGGCATCAGTCCCAATTGGATAACTCCCCTATCATAGAGCACACGAACCGATACCCATATTCGACCGCCGCACGCCTTCGAGGCCAAGACCATCATCAACACACACCGCCTGTTGGGAGTGTCTCTGCTGGCCGTCATGACGAGATAGGAGTCGCACACAAGTGCCACCGGTGCTGGAGAGAGCAGCTAGCTCAGTAGAGACCCGAGACAGAACACACGACGAGAGGAGGATACCACTGCAACTTAACGCGTCGTTCAAGGGCGTATTTGGGAGCTTGGCCACTGGCTAGATGTGTCAGGCGGACTCGCCAACAGAGGGAGCTTTGGTCTAGATGTTTATGGTTGCTGGCATGATCGTGTCGTGGAACGGGTGGTCTGGCTCTTGGTGGTGAATGCAGTGCAGGGTGCAGGACAGAGCAGCGAAGGAGCCAATGCTGGTAGTGACGGTTGGGCAGAGGCTCTGACTTGGCAGTTGGTAGGACAGCAGCATGAGCAAACTACCAGCTTGACCTAGACAGGAGCGCCGGGCTTGTTTGAATTTGAAAGCCGATGCTTCAATGCCAAGCCCAGTCGGTGTTAGTTTGGGGGTGATCACCTATCCCTTTCTTTGGTCCAAGGGCAGGGTATGCCTCTGAGGCAAACATGGAAGGTGAAGAATGTCTGTTCTCGAGAAAAACCCTGCATCCGGCTTGAACCATCTGTACAATGTCAAAACTGACCGACATGCCTGCCAACAAAGTGGTCCACCAAGCCTCGCGCAAGGAAAAAGCAGATCCGTCTGAGCGAGTAGGTGTTGGTGATTGGGAAATGAAGGGGAAAAGCCGCTGTACTCAAGGCACCGATTGTGTCCGTAGTCTCCCCCACTGGACACCTGTCTTTCGATTGCGTAGGTCGGCCCTAGTAACGTCAACCAGGGCAGCAACGGTATCAACGCCCTCGATCCTCGTTCCATCTGGCTCAAAGCGCCATCACCACTGCCCGAAGTCGCCTACAAATCAGCGGCGGTGGGGGTGCAGAAGTCGCTCCTCCCCCCGCCACCGTCGGCACAGCCAGAGGGACAGTCCTTGTGGAACTTAATGACGCCGCTGCGCCCGCCGTCGCAGTAGAAGAGGGAATCCTTCCAGTGCCTGGGGTACTCGTTGCCCTTGCCGACGTAGAAGCTTGTCTCGTCCATCATGCTCTCGTATTTGCCTTTGCGGCAGGGGGTAAATGTTCATCTCAGCATCAAGCTGCACTATTTTTCTTCTTTTTTTTCGGAGGCAGTCTCCTGGTGGTAGGATGGAAGGGATGTCTTGCACTTACCACGGTTAAGCAGGTTATAGCCACAGTAGTAGATGCCAGGCCTGCAGTTGGCAGCGGAGGCGCCGGCCGCGAGGGCGGAAAGAGCAGCGGCGATGGTGAATTTCATATTGAAGATGGTCTGCTAACAGCTAGGGGTCTCGATGGTGGTCAGCTCAAAGATGGCTAATAAGCTAATGCTTTAAGTGTGGATGCTGTTATTTCTCTGCTTGACGAGGAAAGGGAGCCACGGGGTTATTTATACTCGTCGGCTGCACGGAGTCGCGGTGGGGGGCTCTTCCGCCTCCTCGAAGGGAGGCATAATTTGCCGTTGCTTGATATTCGTCGACTCGTCACCTCCTTGCCTGGCCGTCCTCGCCCCAAACGCCCAAATTCGCTGGCTTGGCCGATGGAAGGAGGCGAGCGAGTGATACCCGGGCGTCACTTGCAGGAAGCGGGGAAATCGCCGCACCGATAAAGCCCGTATGCTGCATGTTCATTTTTCGGGGTTCCGAGGAGCAAATTGGAATGCAGCACGCGTTCGGCAGCAGCACGCGTCCGGCAGCAGCACGCGTCCGGCAGCAGCACAATTGTCCTGTCCAACAGCAATATCGTAGGCGGCAGCCACTCTGCGCAAGAGTGGGTATTGGCGTATCGTCGGGCACAAATGCTGCCGGGCGCCCTGAGCTGGCATGTACAGTTGTGCGCCAAAAAAAAAAAAAAAAAAAAAAAAACGCCCAACTTTGAAAATTCAGGGGCTCAACCTCTGCACCCCAAACAGCACCCTACTAATTGGTTGCACTCACATTTGATTAAAAATGAAGCTATTCGCATGCCGTAAATTGCACTAGATGCAGATTTGACTGGAGTTTACGTGAGTGCCATTTCTAGTCTTGGTATACTACCCGTTTGCGTTATATACAGCCTGAACTCTCCGCGGAATAGAACCGACCAGTTCGTTGATCAGCTCCTCCCCGATCTCCTCCCATAGCTCCTCCACCTTCCTCGAATTCACCAATTCTTGGCATTGCGCTGTTAGTGCACACTGCCAAGTTGCATACATTTCCTTAACATCTGCCAATTAGCGACCTAACACCAATAACCACGCCCGCCAACGGCGTTGGCGACGGCAACATGCCGCTGCCATCAGCCCCCCCCTCGGCCAATGGGGTAGCGCGCGCCTTCCTCGCCGGCTCGTCGGCCCGGAGGAACGCGTTATCGCCACACCGGCCCCCCCGCGCGCCAGCGCACCCGAACACGCCGTCTCCGTTGCGGCCTCCGCAACACCCAACAGGGCCCGATCAGGGCCAGGAAGGC
>JNVV01000062.1:219142-248580 GCA_000733355.1 Falciphora oryzae
AAAAAAAAAAAAGCGGCAAAAAACTTCAAAAGGTGGTATGCGCGGCTTGGACCTGGCGAAACGGCCGTTTTCACCGACGGGTCCAAACAGTTCGACAAAGACAAAGGCGAACGCCTAATCGGATACGGATACGCCATTTACAGGAATGGGCAGGAAGTCGCACACGGTTCGGCAGCAATGGGCGGACCCTGCCACG
Source organism: Falciphora oryzae (assembly GCA_000733355.1). Classification (NCBI taxonomy): domain Eukaryota; kingdom Fungi; phylum Ascomycota; class Sordariomycetes; order Magnaporthales; family Magnaporthaceae; genus Falciphora; species Falciphora oryzae. Next base: position 219,339 of record JNVV01000062.1, read on the forward strand.
TCTTCGACGCCGAAACGGTTGGCGCGCTGCGTGGCCTCGAAGCAGCCGCTTTGGACCCAGGATATAAAATATGGATGTGCGTGGACAGCACATCCGTTATCTGGGGCCTTAAAGGAAATGCTTCACTATCGTTACAGTGGGCCTACATTCGATTCCATGGGCTTATTGGCGAATTTAAAAGCAAAAACGTGGAGGTGCATATATGATGGTGCCCTGGGTATCAAGGCATCCAGGGAAACGAACGAGCAGATAGGCTGGCAGACCAGGGAGCCAAAGGGCCGGTGGACCCCGATCCCCGCGCCCAAGGCACTACCGTGAGTGGTCTCCGGTCAGAACTCCGAAAGGCAGCCCAGAAAGCCAGCGCCCAATGGTGGGGAGCCCAGAAAAAATCACGCATGTACGACCGCTGGGAACTGAATTACACGCCTACAAAGGAGCCCAAAGAGCTGGGCCTCCCCCGCCGTCTTTTAGGACATTACCTGGCCATGCGGACAGGGCACGGAGACTTCGAAAGCTACCACGCCCGGTTCAACCACGAAAACGCACGAACGCGGTGCCCCTGGTGTGATAACTCCACGATACCGGACCACCTAGTCCACTGCCCGAACAGCCTTAAACAGTGGCAAAAATGGCCCAACGGGCCCATATACCGTCCTAAAATGATGGCTCGACAGAAGTACCTGTACAAAACACTGGCACACCCCCAGATCTTCGAGCAGTTCGTGGCCGTTACTGGCCACTTTACCCTCCCACCGCGTGAATAACTCATCGCACCCGCCCTAGCGGACACCCCTCGCCCGCAAAAGCGGGCGCAATCAGTCGGCGGACGACGCCGCAAGCTGGTCACACCTCTGCAGGAGTATAAGTTGCAGGGCCGCAGCAGGCACCCAACCCCACACCGCCTCGGGCCCGGCCCGGGACGGTCGATCCGCTAGATAGACTTACGTAGACTAGAACAGCGCGCCGTGATGCCCCACGTGCGGCTGCATGCGCGGAGAACCGGCCTAGCCGGCGCTCCGCGCCGCCCGGCGTTAATAGACACTACTACTACTACTACTACTACTACTACTACTACTACTACTACTACTACTACTACTACTACTGCTATAAGCCGTGCTTTATTTTTGAGGTTAGTAATGAGGTATCTTTTGGCCACGGCCTGCTCGACGAGCGCATAAAGCCGCGCGACGGAGTCCCTGATGTCGGCGGCCGAAAAGATGGTGAGCATGCGGTTGAGCGAGCTCTTGTGGTTCTGCAGGCGCGACAGAGCGCGAGTAATGTCTTTCTCCTTGCGCATCCAGCGCGTGCAGTCAAATGTTCCCGTAACGCCCGTGCCACTATAAACGAGCCCGAGGTCGTTATATAGTTAAACATAATTGTTTAAATTTTCACGGAATTTTACTAAAAATTGGCCGATTTAACAAGGGTGTCGAAAACAGCGTTTAATATTGGATTTTGAAGTGCGCTATTCGGTGGTTTGCGTGACTCGGTGGTGGACCACGTTAGATATTCTCGAAAGAGATCTTTTCGCCCAAACCATCCTTGAAGCGGCGCTCCAAAAGAACGCAGTGATAATAAACAAGCAGAAAGGGCAATGTTTAACACCAAAACTCCTCGAAGCCAGAAGCCCTCCCGTCCAGTCTCCTGCTCATCCCCATATTCGTGCCCAACGCCCAAAATGCAGAAATATGCGGCCCCTAAAATGAACCGTCGTCTACCCCTCTATCTCCTTCATCGATCGCCATGCTGAATGCTAATGTCACTGGCAAACGCGCACGATTAGGTGCAGTGGTACTTCTCATGGGAGACGGTGGTGCTCCCCGCCTGGACAGTGAACTTATGGCGCTCGGTCCTGTCGTTCATTCCGGTGTAGACGTACGGCTCGAAGGTGACGGAGACGGCCGTACCGAGATCCGTTTGGATCGCGGCCTTGATGGCCGCCTCCTTCGTCCTGTCATAGGCGCAGACTTTGACGGAGGTGACTGTGCCGAGGGCCTTGGCGGTCCGGGCGGCGTACCTGGACTGGTAGGTCTCCTGGCCGGCCTCGATGTGGGCGGTCGTGGGCATGCCGGTGGCGCTGTCAAAGAAGAAGACGGCCGAGCAGCCGCTCACGTCGGTGACCTCGACCGACTGGCCCGACTCCACCTTGTTGGCCGGGCAGATGTCGCCCATCTGGACGCGCCAGACGTTGTCCGAGTCGAGCTGCGCCTCGCCACGCCGCGTGATGCGGGACTTGGGCCTGCCGCAGCGCGTCGCCTTTGTGGGCTTGGAGACGCGGCCGCCAGCAACGCCGGCCCCGGCGGCGTTACCCGAGGTGCGGCCGCCGTCCTGGACGCTGGGGCTCGTGACGCGGCCGGCGCCCGGCCCGCCGGTGCTGGAGGTACGCCCGCTGGAGGAGCGCAAGGTTCCCGGGCTGGAGGAGGAGACGCGCTGCTGGGGCTTAGCTGGTGTCTTGCCGTTTTGGGGTGCCCTGCGTCGCAGAGAGGAGAGGTCGACATCCCTGGCAACGCGGTCTGTCTGGCTTATCTGGGCATTGCCGTCCGTGAGATCAAGGTTTCCACTGTGGAACACGGATTTTTGGTTAGTTTGATGCCTGATACTGTGAATAGGAACACTGTCCTCGCAAAGTTCATGTCTTACCGGGCGTCAATGTCTTGCCATGCGTTCGAAATGCCGGAGATGCCGGCAAGGGCGATGATGAAGTTGTGGAAGCGCATTGTGGCTATCTGGGGAGATGGAGGCGCCTAAGGGGGAAGTTGAGGATCTGATATCATCAAGATGATAGAAAGGCTGATAAGATGCGAGTGCGAGTCGATGGATGGAGAAGAGATGATGGTGGTGAGGATGAAGAGCTTTCTTTGCATTTTGGTTTGCCACATGGACACATATTTACCTTCTTCTGGCCCGTATCCTTTCTTCTTGGTTTTACTGCGTTCGCTGCCCGTCATGAGTTGGTCTTGGCCTGCTTACTCTTGAGACGGCCAACAATAGCAGCGGCGCTTGCTCGGTGTGTAGCGTAGTCGACGGCTACACCCCAAACACGAGGCTCATCATCCTAAGCCGGCAGGGCCTGACGATCATGGCCGGCCTTTCTTTGACTTACACTGGGGTAATGTGGATTCTTCCTCCTTAGGCCACCAGCGCAGGCCCTGCATTGTCACCGTGACAGCCCGAGGCGCTGTACAGCCCTACCAGTCCACGATCTATATTGGGTAGGTACGAACCAGATGTTGCGTTGACCGGCTATCTTGTTCAGGCAGGGCATTGCCACGTGGGGACTGTTCAGAGCCTCCGGGAAAGGGCTTGCCATAGTTGGCCCCAGGACATGCTTGGCTTCAAGTTGGGTTCCTGATGGTGTGCTGTGTACTGTAAACCCGCCTGTTCCACCACAAATAGGAGGGATCCTGGTATCTATTTCGGTGATATCTTGGCTGTAAGGTCAGCAACCATGGTGGAGGTTTTTTTGCGAGTTTCCTGTCTGGTGCACGTTGCAGTGCGCGCCATGGCCGTTTGTCAGCTGTAGTCGGCCGCCAATTGGGCTGTGCCCTGGGTCCCTGGAGTGATAGCAGCGGCGATGGCCGGTTTCCCCCTGTAAAATAGGGCGTGTGCGGCCGCAATTCCCACCTGGGAAATGCACCGCCACCCTCTGTGGGCCCCAATTTTTCCCGCTTCTGACCTGCATATGTCCGACAGCTTTCCCCGTTCACCTGTCTTCCAAAGTGCATCACCCCTCCTTCGCCTTTGCATGCCGTGATTTTGATTCCATTTGTTTGTTTCGTTTTTCCACCTTCCTCTTCCGACTCTACAACTGCAGACACTAGCCTACATATCACCAGCATCTTCTACAGCTCAAACTTTAGGCAAACTACCGGCACACACTCGGCATTTACAGCTTATCTGCCCTTACGATGAAGCAGCCGCTCGGGCTGGAGAGGTTGCCCCTCGAGACGCTCCAGCATATAGCCGCCTATCTTGACGCAACACACAGGCTGAGCCTTTGCTCCTTTAGCCTGACAAGCAGGGCCTGCCACCGGGCCGCTCTCTCGTCCATCTTCCAAGAAATCAAGTTCACAGTCCACAAACCCGACGCACTAGAGCGCCGTGTTGATGCGCTGGTCGAGGCTCTATCCCGTTGCGCCCATCATGTGCGTCGTGTCTCCATCAAGGGATTTCTGGTGGTCGGCGACCCAACGCCCGGCGCCTTATCAGAACCGGAGGGCTCTCCCTGGCTCGCCGGCTTCGAGGAGTGGTCTTGGGCTACTGCTATCAACGAGCCTCTCGGTGACGAAGAACCCTACCTGCGTGCATGGCAGGGTGACGGAGAACCCGTCGAGGTACCAGCCCATGAGGATATGGCATGGGCACCGCTGGTCAACCTGGTCAAAAAGCTGCCGTACCTGGCATGTCTGGCGTACGAATGCCGCAACCAATTCCCGCCAAGTCTCCTCGACGCAATTCACAGGCACCATCCGCAGTGCAGACTACACCTCCTCTCGTTCCGGCTCCGGAGCCTGGGATGGGACACCCCGCATCCCCACGAACTCGCACTCGCCACCTCCCCTTGCCTGTACAGCGTCAAGCTCAAACACACCTATTACCAGTACAGGCCAAGCCGCTTCAACGACCACAACGAGGAAGCCCTCCTGCAGATGGTCGCCGGTCTTGCTCCCAACCTCAAGGAGGCTCGCATCATCTTTTACGGGTGGTGGGTGTCCACGACTGGCCGTGAAATCACCCAAGACAAGTGGCCAGGGCTCCCGGGCTTCGCTGGCAGGGGAAGGGGGTCTTTGACATCCTGGACACACTCAGGCCCGATCCCAATCCGCCCAGGCTCTCTCTCGAGATGGAACAGGTACATGGACTTTGGCTCCTTGGCCCATATGGACTTGGGGGCGGGCATTCAAAGTTGGTTTGGCGTCACTGGCGAGGCCTTGGAGTGGATGGCCTCGCACCGGCCCTTCCTCCGTTTGAAGACGCTGCGCATTCGTATCCACCGCGACGAGGAAGATTACGAGAAGCCAGAATACGTAGGCAACGCGGTCAGGTTTTTCCAGTCGCTAGAGCCGCTCGATGAGCTGTCTGTTTCTGGCGCACTTGAGCCCGACATCCTGCAGAGCATACTCTCCCGGCACGGGCAGACGTTGAGAAAGCTTAGCCTCTCCCCGCGCGAATGCCAGCTTTGGTGTCGGCCCCAGCAGCCAGTGCCAATGGTGCTTGAGAAGCAGCATGTCCTGCAGATCCAGGCCCAGTGTCCGGTGCTTGAGTGCCTAGGGATCACGGTCAAGCGCACCAAGGGAGATGCGCGCGAGGTCGAAATTTATCGAACCTTAGGCACCCTGCAAAGCGTGCACACTCTCTTCCTCGCGCTAGACTGCTCCAACCCGCACGTCGGCCGGCATGGCCCCCAGCCAGAAGACCTTTCGTTCGACGAGTACGGCCGCCGCCTGTTTTCTGGTTCCGAGTACCTGAGGAACGGCCATCTACGAGAGGCATTTATGAACTGCGCAGTGGACGAGACACTGGCCCGAGCGATCTGGGAGACCGTTTCCAGGGCCAAGGCGGGGAGGCGGCTGCTGTCTCTCAAGCTCTTCACCGGCGGCTTCGACGATTTTCAGAACATCTTTGTTCGAGAGAGCGATGCACACCATTTCATTCACAACCTGTGTCGCTCGTGGCTGGTGGAGCCGGGCGTGCGAGATTACGAAGATACCATTACTGTGAGGGAGCTTGATCTAGAGGCCAGGAAGGAACGTGACAAAGAATATACTAAGGGCTTCCAAGGGGAATCGATGCTCCCAGACGATTCAGCCGTCCACATTTTTCGCCGGATATGGCCCCGCAGGGAGGGGAGCGAAGACTGGCGCCAGGACTGGGCGAGCTTTTCCCTGCGGGTCTAGGAAAGCAGCGGATTTTGGGCGAGAGTTGGGGGAACGGAAGTGCTGCCAGGCTACCGGATGGGAATCCTACGTTCAGTAGGAAGTTCCACGGAGGACAGAGAAAGTTCAACGGTCGGTAGCAGCTATTAAGTTCGGTGGATACATGCATCTCCTGCTCGCCTTATTCCACAGATGCTTCTCAACATGCTTGCCCTGACTGACCCCGAATGAGCAGTGAGTCGGCCTGGCCGTCCCATAGCAGCTTGCCCCTGGGCTCATCTGAGTATAAACTCCTCCACCACTGCCTCCCCGTTCTTAACCAACTCGCTTATTTCCTTCCCATACATCAAGCCAGGGACGTAACAAGCTCCCACGTGGAGGTAGTGGTTGCCGTTGCGACGCAAAAGACGGTCATCCTCGAGCCTTCGAGGATGCAGACGACATCTCCTGGGCATAGCGCCCACAGCCCGCGTCCAAAATACCTTCCGCTGGTTTGGAACAGAGTCTGGCGTCTATCCGGGTCAAATTATCGTGGGCCGCGGGGGCAGCGGTGTCATAGATGCGAGCGGGCCAGTCCAGGAAGCGGGCCGTGGCGCCGAGCTCCTCGACGAGCCGGGCCTTCAGCCCCCAGCAGCGGCTGAATTCGTCCGTGGACTTGAGTCTTCCTGTTTGCAGTAAAGCATGAGAAGCAGTGTCAGGCAGGCCTCGGCGGGTTGTGCCGTCGTGATATCAACTCCCTTGGTTGCCGGTGCGGCGCCCTAATTAGTGCGTCATTTGACGGGTTGTAAGATTCTATACTGACGACCGTCAGTAGTCTTGTTGTCGTTGCATACCTATCACATACCGTCATCAAACCGGAATATACTGGACTGATCTCTTTCTATCTGTCTCTTCGGCTCGTGCTTTTCCCCATGTCTTCCGCCCCTATGTTCCGATACCATATTGGCCGTGACGACGTCGCTTTCCCAACCTCGTCTTCTTCAGTGACAGCTGCGCCTTCTCACCTTAACTCCTGGGTCATGGCAGTTGTCCCGCATACACAGCAGTTAAGTGGACGGCAGGAAGTTTACCGAGGTGGGCAGGACACCATCAATCCCTAATCAACTGCAAAAAAAAGCCCAAGCTTCGACCTCGACCCAAACACCGAATCAATGACAAAGATAACGTAAATGCCGGTTGTCAGGATAAAAAAAACAAAGCCAAGTCATCATACAGTGATTAAAAAAAATAATATCAGGAGTAAGTCGGGAATATGTTCGCGCCAGAGAAAGGGTAGAGATCCTTGGGGGGAGTGAAGATTGGGCATATTAGGCAGAGACGCCCACGAAGCCACCACCCCCCCTTGCCGCGCCATTCTGCCCGACACCCAGAGCAGCCTCTCTCGTCTTGAGCTCCTTCATAAGCGCTGTAGCGGCCACGATACGGAAACTCCTCATTCCGCCATCCGCGTCATCGCCGCCACGCTTGCGCCGTTTGGCAGCCTGCGCACCGGGCACAAGCTCCACCAACCAGGGACAGTCTTGCAAGGAGCTGATGCAGACGCAGGCCAAGCACAGGTCCAGCGCAGCCGAAGGCCCGAGCTCCAGCAGATATCCCGTCAGCGGGACTGGCTCATCGTCGTCGACCCCGTGATGATGAGGTCCCAGGTTCGCACTTCCTCGACGCATCTGCCAGATTTGGGCTTAGGATTGGATTTGGGCTTAGGATTGGATTTGGACTGAGGCATTATTGCTGAGGAGGAATTCGTCAACGAGATTTGATTTTACAGGTCGATATTAATTTTCTGAAGGCGGGTTAGAAGCGCTCGAAAGTGGGAAAGATGATGATCAGGCCACAAGATTTTAGGCGGGTTGGGAGCCGGAGGCACTCCTTATATGCGCAGAACCGACTGTCCTTTTTGCCTTCTAGAAGACTAGCTGCTTTTCCGGAATTTACTATCAAAGGCCAAACAAGTGTCGCATAGCAAGTGCTTAAGGTTTTCCACCAAACGTATCGGGGCCACGATCATAAAGATACAAGAAATTCGTCAAGAATGCGTCAGGAATGCGCGACGGCTTCGGTCGGCGAGGGCGTCCCTTTGGACAAATAAGTTCCGAAATGTCGTGGAACATTTGTCGTCGCGCTTCATATGCTTCTGCATTTATAAGAATCCAGCTAAAGCAAAGTCATTTGGAAACCTCGTCGTAGTTCGCTACGGCGCCGCTCCGGCTATATCGGCTCCACTCGGCCGGCGGCCTCTGGCGTCAGGCAACATCGACCGCCCATTGCAGGTCCACGATGAGCGCCCCGCGCTCGAAGTTGAGCTGGCCCTCAAAAACGCAGCCTAACACGTGAGCAATAAAATCGCGAACCTGCTGGGTAATCCGCGGACTCCGGCGGAGGGGTGCCGAACTTTGCTGCCCCGACGCTTCTGTGGCTTGGCTCCGTCCCTTTTACGAAGTCCACAGTCGCACCTCGAGGTGATGCCGCTCGCTTTTTCGGCGCTGTGTGGAGAGAGAGAGAGTATATTTAACGTCGGTGAATCGGGATCTACCAGTCCCTGCCTCCCAAGGGGGCATACGACGTGCTAGCGCTACCTAAGCTTGACATTAGGCTACATGTTGCTATCGAGGCGGCTAACAAATTAAACCAAAAGGCAAGCCCAAAGCACACGAAATTCGGGCCGCATTCCGGCGCTCCTTGTTAGTAAGCGGGCAATCGGCAAAAGAAGGGGCGAATAAACGCCGGGGCGCTGTGAGCGCTGCTGTTGGTGGTAGAAAAAAGCAGTCGGCCGGCAAGGTGCCGGAAATAAAGTACGGCCGGGTTTGGTCGGGGAGGTACCGCAATAGTCCCCCCCTGGGCCCGGCCAAAGAAAGAAAATTCGGGGGCTGGAGGGCCTAATTCCAACCCTGTATGCTCCTTGTGTGTTTATCGCGCATCGAACGAATACGCTGCGCGGCTTGCCAACGTGGTGCACGGCAATTCGTAACACTTTACGGTTAGCAAACAAAGTGTAACAAGGGGTCAAAAACGGCTTGGAGAAAGAATCTCTAAATTGCAGATAATCTTTCTATGGGCTCAAAAGATGCTTCAGGAAGAAGGAATCTCTCATGGAAGACATAGGAGATGGCAGGGTTTATATAAACCACCCTGTAATCCGTGCGAAGTATTAAGTACATAATTCACACTGCCCCTCCGGCCTTCGGCCTTTGGGCCTCGGGGCCGTTGGGCACCTATACCGGTTCCCGGACCTTCTGTGGGGCCGATTAGGCGAGTCCACAGGTTCTTCCGTGTAACACTATCCTCCTTTTCCTAGGGCGCGTCTCGAAACCTTTTAAAGCCCGTTTAAGAGATGCGGCCGTGCCTATATCTTGTGGCACGCGGGGGTCCCTAGGCTTATCGGGGTTAAGCCGATGAAAGGCAACAACGTGTTGCTTAAATCCGTCGGTATCGAAGTGCTCCCAAAGTTCCCACGTCCAGTCCTTTTTGCGTGGGTAATCCTCCCATCGGACAAAGTAACGAACCTTCCCGCCTGTATCCATGGAATCCATAACCTTTTCTACAACGAAATCTCCTATAACCGAGGGGGCCTCCCGCAATACCTGGTCAGGGTCAGGTCGTACCTAAATGCCAAAGCGGTAGGGTTCGATAAGGGACACGTGGAAAGCGTTATGGATTTTCCAGGTTTTAGGCAGGGCCAGTCGTACCGCCGTGGGAGAAATAACCTTAAGGATCCGGAAGGGCCCGAGCATTTTGGCATCGAGTTTTTTAGCGGGGCGACGGGTCTTTATGTGCCGGGCGTTTAATATAACGAATTGTCCTTCGGTAAGGACCGGCGAGGGGCTTTTCCTTTTGTCGGCCCAATGCTTTATTCGTTCCCGGGCTTTTTCGAGGTGTTATTTGGCTTTTTCGTGCACCTGGGTCATCCAATGCCGGTAGAGTTGGCTTGCTGGATTGCGTATTCGTCCTGGGAGAGGGGGATTATTAGAAGCTGGGTGGTACCCGTAGTTGGCGAAAAAGGGAGTAATGGAGGTACTTGCCGAAAATATATTATTATAGGCAAATTCCGCCGTAAGTAATAGCTCGACCCAATTGGTCATTTCGTAATTTACGAAAAACCTAAAGTAGGCCTTTAAGCTTTGGTTAAGCCTTTCGGTTTGTCCATCCGTTTGGGGATGGAAGGCAGTGCTCATTCTTAGCTTAATGCCTACCAAACGGAGGAAATCTTTCCACAAGTGGCTCGTAAATCTGGAATCTCTATCAAAGATAATATCTAGAGGCACACCGTGCAGTCGCCAGTATTCTTTGGCGAAAATGCGGATAAGGTCATCCGATTTTTTACCCTCGATTTTAAAGGGGACGAAATACGCCATCTTGGTAAAGGGGTCTACCATTACCCAAATTGAATCGCACCTATCGCTTAAAGGGAGGTCCGTAATGAAATCCATGGCCACCGTTTTCCAGGGCTGGTAATGCAGCTCCATAGGTTGTAGGGGTCCAAAAGGGGCATGCCTTAGGGCCTTATTGCGTTAGCACTCCAGGCATCCCCTTACGTATTCCCGGACTTTTGCCTCGATATTGGGCTACCAAAAGTGCCGAGTAATTAACTCGAGGGTTTTATCCATACCCATATGTCCAACGACTTTTGTATCATGTTCGGACTCGAGGACTTCCTTTTGCAGGGCCTCCGTTAGCACCCACAGCCTTTCCTTATAATAAAGGAGGCCATCCTCAACTTCTTCACCCTTTTCGGGCTTTTGGAGGCGGCCTTGGTATTCGGAATCCGATATACCAGCTTGTTTAACTTTGTCAGTAAATTCCGTAGCCCACTTTAGGACTGGAATACTGCAAAGCCGGCCTGGGGACAGGAGGAAAGAAGGTGCTCCTTGCGGCAAAGCTTCTTCCATAGGGTTATCTTTTTATCCTTCCAGGGCCGAAATTCTTGCTGGGAAGTGTTTTTTTTGCAGGATCGTCGTAATCGGCTGATCCTTACTCCCCCCTTTCTTAGGCTTGTGCTGGGGTAATTTCGATAGCACATCGGCCTTTTCATTTTGCTTTCTTAGCCGGTAGTTAATTATAAACCAATAACTAGCCAGTTATTGTGCCCATCTGGTTTGCTTTCGATTAAGGACTTTGGCCGTTAAAAAATATTCGAGGTTCCGGTAATCCGTATAAACCTCTATCCGGTGCTTTGCCCCTTCGAGGTAATGCCTCCACCTAGCGAAACAGTCGACGACCGCCAAAAGTTCCTTATCGTAGATTTTATAGTTGATTTCGGCGGGTGACATTTTGCGCGAATGGAAGGCAACGGGGTGCAGTTTGTTAGTTTCGGGGTCCCTTTGGAATAACACCCCTCCAAGGGCAAAGTCCGAAGCGTCTACCTCAACTTGCGCCGGGAGAAACGGATCGAAATGCCGGAGTATTGGAGGCGAAACAAAAGCGACCTTAAAAGCCTCGAAAGCCTGGTCCATCTCAAAGGTCCATCGCCATTAGCTTTTAAGCAGGGCGTTAGCCGTCGTTATAGGCCTAACGATTCCGGAAAACCCTTTAATAAACCTCCTGTAAAAGTTAGCAAAGCCGACGAACGACTGGGAGTCCTTAAAGCAATTGGGGGTCTTCCATTAAATAATAGCATCAACCTTATCCTTAGACATTGCGATGCCCTCGGGTCCTATTATGTAACCAAAAAACTCGACTTCGTGTACCCCCCAAACGCATTTGCGAGGGGCCACGGCCAGGTTATATTTAGTAAGGCGGCGAAGCACCTCCTTTACCAAACTATCGTATTGTTCCTTAGTCTTTGCGTATATTAGAAGGTCATCCAAATACACGAGGAGCCCGGCATCGATAAAGTCCATAAAAATATGGTTCATTATGCTTTGGAAGGTGGCGGGGGCGTTAATAAGGCCCATAGGCATAACCGTAAACTCAAAGACGCCGTATTTGCAACGGAAGGCTGTAAGCCATTCGTGCCCCTTTTTTATCCGAATCAAGTTAAACCCGGTTTTAAGGTCGATCTTCGTTTTCCATTTGGCATTCCGAAGTCGATCTTAGAGCTCCGTAATAAGCGGGATAAGGCACCGAATCGGAATCGTTTTAGCGTTTACGTCCCTATAATCGACCACCACCCTTAAAGGATCGAAGGGGTCTTTCTTTTCTGCGAACATAAAGGGCGAACTGTTAGCAGTTTTGCATGGCCTGGCCCGACCGATTCGTATTTGCTTTTCCAGCCACGGCTTTAGGACATCCAATTCCCTTTGGCTTATTGGGTACAAGGGGCTATGGGTTAATTAAGCTCCTTTTTTAAGGTAAATTTCGTGGTCCCAGGGCTAATAATCGGGAAAACGGGTAGCAGCCGCTTCCGTTATAATAGGGAAAAATTCCCTAAACTCCTGTGGCACCGATTCGAGGCCGTCCGAATCTGCTTTATTCACTTCCTCAAGGGAAGGAATACCGTGCCCGTATTTAATAGCGGCAATAATCGCGGGCTTAACTATTTTTATATTCTCCCGAAAGCGTAAGCCTTTAGGCGGCCGTAAATCCTATGGCTTCCGTGCCCGTAGCTTGTTGCATTTCCGGCATTTGTCCAAATCCATCCGGATATCCCGAAGGTCGCGATCTAGTAACCCCAGCGGTGGGTGTTGCTTTTGCCATGCGAAAGGCAGGATAATATCGCAATCTGGATCCGTAGGACTAACTTCGAACGTTTCCGTAAAATAGTGCGTTTTGTGCCGGAAGGTAACGTCGACAACTAGTTGCTTTCCGGCCTCTGGTTCGATTTTCCCTAAAAAGGAGGTCATCACGCGAGGGATAGCTTTGTCAACCAAGTAACCTGGGAGTTGCTTGGCTATTTTGTCCGACATAACCTTCGTATCGCTGCCTCCGTCTAAAAGGACCCGGACAGGTATCTCCTTCGATCCCCTCGCCCGTATATACATGCGGAGGATCGGTTTTGCGAATTCCTTATCCGTTAAAGGCTTTCGGGACTAATTGGCGGCGATAATCGATAGTTGTTAACAGTCATCGTCCGATTCCGAATCTAATAGTTTAAAAATTCGTGGTTCGCTCGGGGCTTTTAAAGTAAGGCCAGCGATTTTAGCCTTTTTGGCCTGTGGCTGTTCCTCCTATTCGTCCGTTACAAAGCGTTTAAGGATGGATTTGGCACCGGCCGTTTTTGCTGGTATAGGAGGGAGTTCCTTGCCGTTGGTGTCCTTTTTAGCGTAGCATTCTAACGTATGGTGCCCTTCTCTTCCGCAGCGCCAGCAATCGGCTTTAGCCAACTTTCGTGCGTCGATATCGCGTTGTTCGATTCCTTCGAATGCCAATTTGGTGGTAGTCCAAATGTTGTTCTTTTTATCGGCGGCCTTTTTATCGTTGGCCTTCTTTCCGGAACGGGAGCTTAAGGATGGACTTGGGTTCCTATCTTTAGAGCCCTTGCCGCGGCGACGGCCCGCGTTCGAGCGCTCCTAATTCGAAGCGGGCTCGTCTTTTCCCTTTTCCTTTTGGCCCGTTCCTTGCATCAAAGCCTTAATAGAGGCTCTATCCGCAAGCTTTTGCTCGTAAGTAATCCCTGCCTCCTGGAAGGCTTCGAGGAATTCGGCGTCGTCCGTAGGGATTCGACTTTTATTAGCATATACCAAATCGGCGATACCTTCGGGTAGCGAGGATCGGACGAAATCCCGGAAGGTCGTACCGGTCCATCAGGTAGTAATATTGTATTGCCCCAGCTCCGTTAGGTAACCGACGATATCGCCGTTATATTTTAAGGACCGGAGCTTTTTGGCATCGGTTCGTTCCTCGTTAGGGTCCTTATAATGTTCCTCCAGCGACGAAGCGTATCCTTTCCAGGAATTTTAAACGTTTATGGATTCCAGTGAACGTGCCCTGGCTACGTGCCATTAGAGGGCGGCTCCTTTTAGGAGGGACCCAACCCAAATGATGCGGTACGGGTCACCCGTAAAGCTTTGGGGGCAGGCGTTCATATAAGCTTATACCACGAACTACCAGTTTTTAAATTTGGTACGATCCCTTTCGAAAGCGCTAGGGGTTTTAAATTGCACGGGGTTAACTATAAAGACCGTGCCTTGGGGAGTTCCCCTAAGGGGTTACGAAGCCCTATCGCCTGGCGGAAAGGGTGATCGGAACAGCCGTGGCTTTCGGTTAGGAGGTTTTAGTAGCAGGTTATTATCGCTATCATCCGATTCCGAAAAGTCCGAAAAGTCTGGATTACCGGCGGGTTATCCCTGTATCCGTCCCGGCGTAATGCTTATGCGGGTTTGGTTTGCTCGGGTTTGTAAATCCCTTAAGGTCCTTTCCATTTGTACGGCCAGCAAACCGGCGTTTAATCCGACGATCCGTTCCCGCGCCATCGAGCTTGTTTGTTTAAAAGCGGAAGGCGGAAGTATATCGGTATCAACTTCGGCCCTATTTTCCCTAATAGGGACGGGTACGTCCTGGGGAAAGCTTCGGTTTGATCCGGGTTATTGAAACGATCGTTGCAAAGCCGAAAATACAGTAGCCGATTTAGGCCGCTTTCTTTATGCTGCAAGCCGCCGGCTTTCCCGTACGGCGTCCTTAACAAACTAGCGAGTTTGGGCCAATATGCGTCGCTCGGCTTCGGTGAAAGCCTCGGGCGAAATATGCTCCTTGGTTAGGAGATTTTGGATTTGGGCATCTTTATCGACGGCCTAGTTAGTAACTCCCTCTTCGAAAGTGGAAAGCCGTGTTTGTAGGTTTTGCAAATGGTTTTGTTAGGCCCGAATAACGTCCCGAAGCTGAATTAGGGCCTCCGAACGGGTCTGTTGCTCTTTAGCCAAAATGGCAACCGTAGCCCAAACTTGTTATGCAAATGCCTAGCTTTCTCCGATAATCCGTTGCCGGAATGCCTTTTATTGCTCGGCAAAAGCGATCAGGCCTTCCTTATATAAAGAAACGACGGTACTATACGCGTGGGTGATATGGTCGTAATAGGTCCTAATTTCGCGGATTTGTTCCCGATCGGCGAGGATTTCCTGGCTCACATTTCGGAATAGGGCCGAAATTGCTTCGTGCGTACTGATAAATTCCCGCTGGATTTCAGTCATCCAGCCCGGGGGATCCTAAAGGCGTCCCACGGATATAAAGGCTTGTTGTTCGAGGGCTATGCTGAAAGGGGGTGCCGAATACAAGATAAATGCCCCTTGATCGTCGAGCATAGGGGTATCTTAACGTTCTTCCGGTGCAAACCGGGAGGGGCCTTCGGGGGCTTTTCCGGCCGCTTTTTCAGATTGGGCCGGCATAGTATCGGCAGGTATACCGGAATCGCTGGGCAAAAAAGGTGATTCCGTTAATTCCCGGGCCGGTATGCCAAAGTCGCTTGGTAGGGAAAAAGATGTCGTTGCAAACGAGATGAGGGGGTCCGGTTCCCTATATTCCTGGGCAGCGTAAAGTCCCAAACGTACAAGGGAGATCTTCCGGCCTTTTTTAGAATCCCGTAATTTCGCTAGGGCGACTGAAAAGGTAAAACGACCCTTTTGTATATTCTTCTCGCTTTCACCCGTTCGAAAACACCGGTGACAGTTAAAATGTTTGTGGTGTGGCCCCAGGGTTTTATTCGCTAAAAAAGGCAACAGTTGGGGTTTGGGGGTACCGACTGACAGGGCCTCTCTAAAGCTTAGGAGGAAAGATAGTAAGGCTTCCGTTAGGGGGCAAAGCGAAAAGAAAAATTATTTGTAACAAAGGGTTAAAAACGGCTTGGAGAAAGAATCTCTAAATTGCAGATAATCTTTCTATGGGCTCAAGAGATGCTTTAGGAAAAAGGAATCTCTTATGGAAGACATAGGAGATGGCAGGGTTTATATAAACCACCCTGTGATCCGTGCGAAATATTGAGTACATGATTCACACTGCCCCTCCGGCCTTCGGCCTTTGGGCCTCGGGGCCGTTGGGCACCTATACCGGTTCCCGGACCTTCTGTGGGGCCGATTAGGCGAGTCCACAGGTTCTTCCGTGTGACACTTAATGCCTCGTTGGCTTTGCGGAGTGAAGCATTCTCTGCACGAAGGAGAGCCATTTGGTGCATTACAGCCGTTGTACCTTTGGTAAGCTGGTCCATAGCAGCTAATATCGAAGTTGGGGAACTGTTTTGATGGTTGGCAATGCGAGTTTTAATAAGCGTTAATTGCGAGTCGGCTTTTTGGGGGTTGTGTGGTGTTTGAAAGACCTAAGATTGTGTAGTGCCGAGCCGTGAGGTTGGGGGTGTCGGGGTACGAAGCCTAACATCCAATTTAGAAAGCACCCTTTTTGGATCGTACGGCATAAGGCCAGCCCCTGCAAAGCCGCTTTGGATATTCCTTTCGGTGATGGAGGTAAAAAAAGGCTTCGCGGAAGCCGCAGAGGAACTCGAGCTTGCTAACGTGGTTGATATGCGCGCGCATTAAATCCTCAACTTGGCGACCGTACGCCCGCTTCAGCGGCCTAAAGCAGCCAACATCAAGTGGCTGGAGGAGGTGGGAGGAATGCGGAGGCATGCATAGCGTAACAATGTTGTTCTGCTGGCAATAAAGCTCGAATTCGGTCGAATGGTGGCTTTCGTGGCCGTCGAGGATTAACAGCCGGTATTTCCCTTTCGTACGAGGTGCTGTATAGAAGTCGAAGTGCTTGATCCAATCTAAGCCTACCGCATTGGTCGTCCAGCTATTATCGGTGGTTGCGATGCGCCAATCGGCTGGGAGGTTGCACTTAGTGTACTAGTTGGCAAGGTAGTATTGCGCGGCTAAAATAATAAAGGGAGGGATGACTTAGCCGAAGGCATTAACGCCCTGGATTACCGTTACCTATTCGCGGTTGCCAGGCTGGGCCAGCTTTGCCTTGCTACGGCCATTTGAGGTCGTGACCACCATGCCCGCGAAAATAATACCCATTATAAACCCAGTTTCGTCGAAGTTGTAGGTGTCGTCGTTTATAATACCGTATTTGGCCTTAACGTTTCGTACGAGTGCAAACCATTCGCTAATAACCTTTGGATTTTCGCATTTGGCCCTTTGGTAGTCGTATTTACGCGAATAACGCGTCCGGAGCTCTGGCTGGCGTTTGACGAAGTTGTGTGCCTAGCGTTTGCCGACAGGGGGCGCGTCGCGTTCGCGTCGTAATTGGTTGGCCATATCTTCCACACCACACAATCTAGGAGGAAATGCGCGTGTATATAGCTCAATTACATACTAAACTATCGTCTTCTTTTCCAGATCCGTTAGATTGCGTGAGTTGGCTGGAATATCGCGTCGTGCAGGCTTGCCGGCGCGTTGACGACGGAGGGTTGAAGCTGGTACGTTATAGACCCTGGCTATAGCTTTAAGCTTTAGTTCCTTGTCGTTTCGAAGAGCTTTAAGGGCTAAGATTACCCTGGCTTCCTTTGAAGGAGGAGATATGTTGGATTGTGGGATAAAAAATGATGTTAGGTGTAGAGAGGATGCATGCGCTAAAAAAGCCACCGCTCGCTTGTACCCACCGCTCGCTTGTACCCACCGCTCGCTTATTAAAAACGTTATGATTAGTTGCCATGTAGGGGCTGTATCTCGCATCTGCGCATTCAGGCAGCATGAAAACCAGTCGAAAGGGGGTAGAGCCTCTCGGGTTCTGCCTGTATGCGCTGTTTACCCCTCGACGTGGCACCATTGCTAGCTGTGTTGGCCGTTTGGCGCGACCCGATCAGAGGGCCTCCTGCATAAACTCGGCGGGAAGCAACAAGAATTGACACCCCACGTCCAGTAAAACCACCTTGACTGCCTAGGGTGCAGATCCATGCGGCCGCATTGGCGGTGGTACTAGACTTGTTCGGTCGGACTTGGGCAGCCAAGCCGTCCGCAGGCATGTATAACAACACCATACCCCTTCCAAATTTTCCCCGTAACTCCCGATCGCAAAGTCATCCTGCCCAGCGCGCTGGAGTTTGGATTGCACGGAATGGGAAGTGGGCAGTTATTGTCCGCTGTGGTTTCCCCCCCGTCGCTTGTTCGAGGAGCGCGTGTTCTCGACTGCATTCTGCATCCGTCCTCTCTACTGTTGGTTGCCGTCGTTGACTGTACCTTACGAACGCCGTGGAAGAGCCTGACAGACAGCTGGAGGAGCTCTTCGCGTCCTGGCAGACGTGTAAGAGCCAGGACGAGCGTAAAAATGAGGTGATTCAGGTGAGCATTTCCATTTCGCGCTCGAGCTGGCGCTGGTCAAGGACCGCTTCCGCGTGGTGGCCATGGATGACGTGTTTCGGAGGGAAAAGCTGCAAAACATCAAGCGCAAGCCGTCTTTCCACATCACGCCGCCGGCCACGCCGTCTTCCGACTACGCCGGTATCGCTGCTACCGTCGCGGCCAAACCGGCTTCCTCCGTCGCCGTGGCGGAGTCGATCGCAGCCGTGGCGCGGAAAAAAGCACCGCAGCAAGCCGCCGCCGATGTTCCACGGTCCGGGGACGGGAGCCAAGCTCCGGTCTCCAACGGAGACGGTAGCTCCGCCCCGCTCGGCACGGTGCGGAGGAACCGGCACGGGCAGCGCGTGGACCTGCCGATCGAATACACGCCCAAGGACCTCGCGCGGATGAAGAACCGCCGTTACTGCCACAGTTTCCACCTGTTGGGGGATTGTCCCTGGATGGAGAAGTTTGGAGACTGCAAAAACAAGCACGGGGAGCCGCTCTACGGGTCCTGGCTCCGCGCACTGCGGGCCGTGGCCCGGCTCTCGTGCTGCGATCGAGGCTTGAACTGCACCGACCCGAAGTGTCTGGCCGGCCACAACTGCCCCAAGCCGGGGTGTCCCGGGCCCGGGACCGGTTGCCGCTTCTCGTTGGCGATGCACAACGTGGATGTCACGCTAGTGTGAAGCAACTTTTGTGAGAAACCTGGGACTTGGTTGGTTGGTTCGGCCCCTGGAATGCTGGAAGTTTCCATCCCGGTCTTGTATTGTTGGGCTTTGCCGACACGGTGGTGTCTTCAAGCTCCGAAAGGGGCTGACGGCCTGGCAGACTTGCACACTCGCTTGGTTCTGGTATATTATGCGCTGACTGGCGCTCATGCGCTCCCGCTGTCTTGCCTGTCTCGCCTCATCTCCCGTAGCCACCGCCGCCAGCTACCACGGTGAGTCCACCCACCCGCACAGGCTTAAGTATGCCAGCTATTCGTCCAACAATGCCACATGAATAGGAGCTGTTTCAAGTGTTATTATTTACACCAAATACGACATAACATCTCCCTGCAAGGCCAGATGGTAATATTTGGGAAATACCAAATATTTACGCCGCGGTGCCCAAACCTCCTTAGATCCCATTCGGAATCGTAGAGCCTGTAGCGAACCCTGGTTCCCGCTGGAATCTCGGGGCATCGATGACTTGAACGACCGGCTTCCGTGCAGTAGGTGTGTCACCGTCGTTGGAAACTCCAAGCTCATTATGGGCTCAATCTCCTACCCCTCGCGCCTCGTCGAACGGCACGAGTTCTGGACGAGAAGAGAGTTTCTCAACCCGTGGCTGGCGCCTCGAGATCAAAGTGGGTACAACCACGCCGGGGGCGAGTCCGCATCGTCCCCGCCCTGTGGCCTCTACCTACTGCTGTGACACTCGATGAGTTTAGAGCGGCGCATCGCGCTCATGGCGGATGTGAAGAGTCCTTCATCGCCATATCCACGAAATCCATTCTTAGCAACGCCTGACGATCCGGCCGCCGAGCTGCAGGTACGAATTTGGGAAGAAAGGCCGCTGTCGCCTTACACATGCATGCAGCTATATTGGGGCGACGTTGCAATTGGAATTCGCCTCCTGATTCATCGGGACGAGCCTCTCGCACCTGGTTTGTCTATTCCATCGCAGACTCGCTCATCACCTGCCAGCTTCATAAAGAAAAAGTGTCAACTAGCCAGTTAATAACAAAATAGCATCCCCACCCAAACTTGATTGGACGGGATGTTGCAAAGTAAAGGTGCATGCAGTAAACCGTTTGAATTAGCTACTACCTCTAAGGAACTAGTAAAAAAGGTCTGTTAAGGGTGGGAAACCCTCGGTTTCTATATACACGGGTGCGCGGTAAGGATATCGAGCCCTCGTCGGCCTCGGCTGGTGCGTGTTACGCACCGGCCGAAGGCGACGAGGGTTTTTAACGGGCACCGGGGTTTTGTAACACGGCTTTGCCGGTAAATCCCCCGCAAAGACCCGCTCCTTTGCGACATACCCCCCAGCCGGTGCCCGGAGGGGACAGGCTGTAAACAAAGGAAAGGTGTAATAAGGGCATTACGAGCTTGCATCCCGCATTCATGGGTGCTCGGTATGGCGTTAATCGGATTTAACCGGGTGTTACGGATGCTCGGTAATGGGGACCGGGCCGTAAAGTCGGTCCTTCCCAAGGAGGCTTTTTCCTTTTACCTGGTTTTGGGTGCTTTTTCCCTTTTGGTGCGCGCCCGGCGCCCGCCATCGGTTGCGCGGTATTAAAAGGCTTTTCCGTTAGCTTGCGCCCTAACGTCCCTCTCTTTTTTCTCTTTCCCAGCAATAAATAATAATCTGTACGTGGTAATACCTTTAACCCTTTAGGCGGCGGATTTAAGCTAATTTATAGGCGTTATTGGAGCCCAGATCTCACAAAAACCGTAAGTTTATATCGTTTCCGATCGCGCGCGCGAGCGCGCGATAGGGTTAAGGCGTAACCGATTGCTAACTTGTTTTAAATGTTTGGAAAATTATTTCGTAAAAAAAGGGCGGCGGCTCGGGCTCGCGCCTAAAAAAAGTAAGTGCTTTATGCCCTTTTGTTTGCGCTTTTAAGTGCTCGTTTAACCGTTAAAAAGCGTATAGGGGCCGTTTTCAAAATGACTTAGCGCGTGCTTTGGCGGCCTCCTAGAGGGAGGCCTCGCGGCTCCCTCCGCCGCTAGCAGCAGCACCGGCCGCGCCGCCGCCGCCGCCGGTTACGCCGCTTCGCCGCCCGTTGCCCGCCAACCGGCCGCCCGCGCCGTGCTTTCGGGTGCGGCTAACGATAGCCCAGCCCGCGCCCGCCGCGCCCAATGCCGCCCCGTTCGTTGCGGTCTTTTCTACCGATTTGGGTCAAATCGATCTCTCTTTCGAGGAGAAGCACTTTGCTTTTTCGCGGGAGGTCGCGCAAAAAAAGACCGCTTTAAGCGGGCGGGTGCGTATCTATGGCGCCCCGGGTAAAAAGGCGAGGGCAAGCAAAGCCCTCGCCTTTTTTAATGATAGTAAGGAAAAGGAGGACAACGACGAGGAGGACAAGGTCGTTTGGTTTCCCGAAGCCGACCGCTTTAGCCGGGGCGAGCCTCGTAACCCGGTAAGTTGTGCTTCCTAAGCATTGGTTTATTAGTTTAAGTGCTTCCAACGCACCCGACTTCCTTTTCCTAACTTTACCCCCCTTTTTAAACTAACTTTTCCTTGCTAGTTTTTGCGCGGCCACGCTCGCGCCCCCGTCTCCCGTCCCCGCCGGCCTGCCCTTAAAAAGGGCGCCGTCGCCGGAATGCCTAAGGGGGCTACCCCTCGGGCTGTTCCGTGCGACGGTTGCACCCGCGCGTACCTTACGGGGTACCGCGGGCTTTGCTCCGACCGTCCTATACGCCGTAAGCGTAAAAACGGCAAGGCTTTTCGTTACGTACAGTGCCAGGGGGGTTACTTTTATAAGCCTCTTCCCGCGGACGAAACCTTCCGTAGCAAAGCTACCCAGCTCGGAAAGGCTTTCGCCCGTAATAACAATAGGGAGGTTCGGAAATTCCGTACTGTTATCCGTAACCTGATCGCGCCGTATAAGCGTGGTTACTCGAGATAGGTTGCGAAAAAAGAAAGCGATTCGGAGTTGGAAGAGGTGCGCGCAAAGCGTCCCCGTAAAAAAGGGGATGCTCCTTTTTAACGCGAGCCGAAAAAAAAGCAGAACGACGATAACGACGATAAGGGAGGCGCGGTGGGAAATATAATGCTAGCCGGGTATCGTCGTTACGGCAACGATTTCCTAGCTGGCATCGCTTCCTTAGGTGCTAAATACCGCCGCAAACGCGGTATTTAAGCCCCCGCGCCTTAGGAAGCTCAAAAAGGAAAAGGAAAAAGAGGAAGGGCCCGGGAAAAGGAGGAAAAAGAAAGCGACTTTAGGCTTTAAAGCCCGTTTCTACCTTTTGCCGCCGCTGCCGCCTTTTGCCCCTGCGTTGTTTTTTTTTTTTTTTTTTTTAAGGGAAATGCATATTAGGTTGCCGGGTGTTCGTTATCCTTTCGCCGCGCTTCCGTAACGTAATGCTTATACTTAATGCTCAAGCGCGCTTTTAAAATATTTCAAAAACAACGTTATACAGTTTTAAAAGCGCCTTAAAATGCTCAAACTTAGCCCTAAATAGGGCCTTTATCAAGCCGTTAGCGGGCATTTGCGAGGTTTCAAAATACGTCATTTCGAACGAGCTTTTTGCATGCTTCTAACGCAACCACATGTTCTAAATATTAACGTACCGGAACGCGGTAACTATCTGGGCGTTATCCTAAACCACTAAGCGGATCGTTTGCTTATTATTACAAAAAATCCTTTAAGGCTCGCTAAGCTCCAATTGCACGTTCCGGAAAAGCCTTTTTAAAGCCATGGTTTCTTTGGCCACTTTAGCGAGCGTTAAAAGCTCTACCTTAATGGTTAAAGTTGTTACGGTACTTTATTTCCCTGCCTTCCAAATAACCGGCCCCCTAAACAGAAAAATGATAAACCCTTTTAAGGAGTGCCTTGTTTCTAGATTATTTGCGTAGGAAGCGTTTCCCGCGATGCTTAAATGCTCGGTTTCCTGGCCGTGGCCGTATTTAATAGCCAGGAACCTCGTCCTATCCAAATATTTAATAGCTTAATCCGCGGCATCGTGATGCGCAGGCGAGGGGTTGGTTAGATGTTTGGAAAGCGCCGAGGCTGGTTGTACTGCGTCCGGTCGTACTATAATAGCGGTATAAAGTATTAATCCTACTTTTTTTTAAAAGCTTAAAACCTTTTGCGCGGTAGCCGTGCCCAAATGCTTTAAAAGCTCCCCGGCTGGTATTAGCGTATTTGGGAAGGTAGATCTATTGTTAAAGTTGAAACGGCGGGTAATTTTGCTAATATAGGAGTCGTACAATAGGGTAATTGTGCGTTCCTCCCTGTTACGCGTAATCTTAATGCCCAAAAACCACTCCAAAGGTCCTTCGCGCATTTCGTATTTATCCCTAAGCCTTTCGAGCATTTAGCGCGCCTTACTCGCGTGCTTTCTACGGTAAAAAAGCACGATATCGTTAACGTAAAAAAGCAAGAAGATATGGCGTACTTCGTCCATAAAAAGGCAAAGCTCGTTTGCAGCCGCTTTTAAGCCAAATTCCTGCAGGGTTTTGGCTAACTCCTTGTACTAAAGTAACGGAAAGTCCCTCATCTCGTACAGGGCTTTTTTTAGGCGGGTAACGTACCCAGGCTTCGCAAATCTGAGTAGGAATTTAACGTAAACTAGGTCGTAATTTGGACCAAGCTTTGCGTATAGGAACGCGTTGCTTATATCTATTTGTAAAGCTTCCAAATCGAAATAGGCTATAATCGCTATTATGATCCGGAACGTCCGCGCAGCTAATATCGCCGCGTAAGTGCTTTTTAAGGAGTTCAAAGGTTGCTAATCACTTTTGACAACTGCCCTTGCTTTAAATTTATCGAAGTATCCGTTTTTATCGAACTTGTAGGTAAAAACCCATTTGATATCGAGCGCTTGGTTAAAAGTATCGGACTTCGGTAGTTTAATCCAAATGCCTTTCTTTATAAACCCCGTTACTTCCGCTAATGCGGCTTCTTTAAATTGGGGTCCTAACGGGTGTTTGTCAAACTCCTTCCAGGACTTTGGGACGCTTTATAGTGCGTCTTTATGTATTTTTTTGCCTGCCTGGTATTTGAGCTTATCCGCCGTTTTAAAGGTTAAGGCCGCAACGATTTCGTAAAAGGGGCGGTAGCTTTTTTGACTTTCTGCTACCGCTTTTTGGTAATTAGGCAAAAACGTGCAAAAGAAGTTATCCCACCGTTATTTAAGCTTTTTTTTTTTATTAGGCCGATCCGCAGGTTCCTTACCGTTTAACGTAGCGAATACGTAATTAATAAGGTTTTTTTGTTATTTAGCTTTTCTTTTTAGGGATTGTTCCTCCTTTAGCCTTTGTTTCCTCGCCGCTTTAAAAGCCCTTTCGGACTGCTGGGCGGTTAGCATTTGGAGGGTAGGTCGCGCTTGCGCCGGTGCTCGCGAAGCATTCGTTTGTTATTATAACGCGGGCGGGAAAGGTTGCTATTATTCCTTAACAACTGGTGGTGGTTAATCGGTTCGAACCACTATCGTATTTCGGATTTCCGGGCCCTCGTCGGGCTTTAAAGTGCTCGGTTAATGCTCTCGCGCATCCAAGTATTGTAAAAGGGAGCGCGTCATAAAAAGCGAACGCTAACGCCCCCTTAGCGCCTTATCCTCGTTACCCCCCAAATCGGCAGGGCTACCTTCTATCTCGCCGGGGCCGCTGTTAAAGTCGTTTTCCGGCTCCCAACCGCGTACCAGCTCCTCTGCTTGGCTGCCTTCTGAAGCATCTAGAGTCGGGATTTTTTGCGCGGCCTAACGTCGCACGTTTACGGCGTTTTCCGCGACTTTCTGGGCCAATCGTGCAACCTCCTTCGCGGGAGGTTGGTCGTTAACGATCTTTTTTGGCACCTCCACCCTCGAATTTTAACCCGGATGCTCGGTTACGGTGGTGGTTGCTTTTGGCGCTTCCGTTTCCAAAAAGCCAAATGCATTTGTAAGTCCTTTTCGGGACCGGAAAGGCTCGTCTTGCTCGTTTATTGTTAAAAGCATTTCGTATATTTCCGGAGCAACAGGAGGCTTTTTTTTTAATCCTTTAAAAAAGGTTCCTTCATCAAAACGCACGTCGCGGGATACTAAAATGCGTGCTTTGCTTAGTACCCAAATCCTGTAAATATGGGAGGCCTTGTAACCAATTAGGTATCCGACGTGCCTACGCGGCTGCACCTTAAACTTTATGCGCATATTGTTTTTCGTTCGTTAAGGATCGAAAACGTATGCTCGGTACCCGTAAGCGTAAATGCCGTCCCAATTAAAACGTAAATCCGCCTCCAGCCTTTTAACGAGCTTTAGGGTATAGTAACGGAAATAGCCTTTAAACCAAACGAGCATAACCTTGTTGGGAAAACGCATGCCTTTAGAAAACGAGGGGCTCATATTCTTAAGCCAGATAGCCGCGTAAACGGCCTCTGGCCAAAAATCCTCCGGGAGGTTGGCACCTTATCGCATGCGTATCGAGCGTGTAACGACGTTTTGCCCTGCTCGCTTTATTTTGCTATTAAGTTCGTAAGTATCCGGCGGAAGGCTCTCTAATTCGATACCCATGGACTCGCACCACCTCTAGTACCAAGTCTTCCCTTTGTTAGCGATTAGGGTTAGCTCGTTACCGTGCTTGAAAATAGCTACTCGGAAGCCGTACTAACGGGTTACCCAAGCTTCCCAATTGATTAGTAGGGGCGTAAGCTCGTCTGCACTCTTCCCTAACATCGTATATCCCTAAAGCTTCCCGCTAAAATCGTCCTCTAGCAGTAAAAAAACCTTCTAGCTATCGCCGTTTGATAGGAAGTGGAACAGATCTAGCCAGACCCTCCAAAAGGGCCTAGGCGCCGGGTCCATCTTGCGTCTAAAAATCACAGCCTTTGCATGGGTTATCGCGCAGTCCTCGCACTCGATCTACCGTATCCCTTTAATTCGCACGTTCCTCGCGCTCCAAGTAAGTGCCTCGAATGCTTGCTGCCCTAGGTGCCCACTCCTTAAATGCTAAAAGTGCGTATTATCTTCCCTCGGCTTGGTATAATCGACTAAAAGGCGCCAGTTGGGAATATCGCGCTTCTTTTTGGAGTAGCTATCGAAAACGGACATTACAAGCTTTAGGGCAGCTTGTTCGGATGCGTATAAAGCATGGGAATAAAAGGAAAAAGGCTTGTATTCGAAAAAAACGATATTATTTCGGCGCTTTAATTATTTAGCGATAAGGTTCGTTTCCATAGTTCCGGATCGTAAGGTACAATCGAGGCCGCAAAACCATATCCCTACCGCTAAAAGCCTTGCTTCAAAAATGATATTAACATAAAAACCGTTAACGAAAACGACGTTACTAAGCCTCAGGTCCTTATCGCCATACATAAACCCTTTGAAAGTGCGTAATCCTTTGCCTAAAATCGGGAAACTTTAGGTACCGCACTCGACGGTCTCTAAGCCGTTGCTCGGTACGAAAAACCTTAGGTCTAGCTTATTAAGCGAGTTAACCAGGTGCACCGCACCGCAGTTGTCCAAAAGCGTGCTGTTCCAGTGGACGTTATACGTAGGGCTAATCGTTGCGTACACCGAAAGCGCGCTCGTACCCTTAAAAATAGCCGCGTTGATATGGCTCGGCACAAGCTGATTTAGGGTACTTCTTGCGCTTTGCTGCTACTTTCCCCATAGGGAGTTAGCAAATCGAAGGATTTAGAAAAAAGTTTTTTTAAGGCCCTTCCACTGGGGCTTTTTAAGCGCCTTTTTAATCGCCTTGATCTCCTGCTCGGTAAGGGGCTTGGTACGCGGCGCGGACCCTGTTAGGGCGTGCTATAAAATCTAGCATTTTTCGGGCTCCCAAGGGTGATTTTTGTGGTTCGCGGGGCAGTTGTATGTCTTTTTGTTTCCTCAAAGCTTTTCGGTGCGTTACGAGCTCCCATTCCGCTATCCCGGGTGCTCGTTAGTGCTTGTAGCGCTTCCGCCCAAAATGGCATAAACTGGGTTCTTTTTACCCCCTGGCCTTTTAATCGCATCCCTGTATTGGAAAAAGCCGAACTGATCGACGAAGTTCTCGAATGTGGCGCTGCTTAAGCCGATTGCGATATTTTTAGTTTAGCGTTTGGCTTAAAAGGCCTAAAAGCGCTTAACCGCTTCGAGGAAGTTAAAGGCACCGTTGTTGCCGACGATGTAAGGGATTTAATGGATTTATGCCTACCTTAAAGCCAAACGGTATTTGCTAAACCATTTGTCGGCGTCGGTAGTGCTTTTGGTTTTTTTAAAGGTATTAATATATTGCGCGATCGCCTAATCGCTCGAAAGGGTCGCGTTAGGGGCGAGAATTAGCTGCAGGCATTTAACGATCCCTCGGAAGGTATGCCACCCCTTAAGGTTCGCCTTTTGTATAGCCTTAGTAAGTACGGAGCGCTCGACGGAGGTTGATACCTATTTGTTAAATGCTATCAGCTGCTTGTCGGGGACCGCAAACTCGTTGCGCTTCGTCCATGCTTCGTGCTTATTCGCAAAGCGTTCCGCAAGCTCGGTTTCCGTAGCGAACACCGGCTCGTCGGGATTGGGGTTGTTTCGTGCTTTGCTGCCTTCCGCTTGCCATTTTTTAACGCGCTTGTCCTTTTCTTTTTAGTTAAGCATTTTCCAAAAGAGCTTTCGTATCCCTAGCTCCTAAAGCACCGTGTCCTTATTTTATTACCTCAATTGCTCGAAAGTAGGCGGAACGCCGTATGAATGCTCGATATCTGGTTGCAGGTTAGGGTTAACCTTGTGCTAAATTACGAGCATTTGTGCGTTTTGCCGGAAGACCGTGATCCATGCGTGCTACTGATGCTTGTCCTGCAGGATCCCCGTAGGGATCAAATTCGCATCGTTATCAGATATGGTAGGTGCTTTTAAAGCAGGTGGGACGTTTTAAGGGGTGCTTAAAAAGCGCCTGGGGTAAGCGAAAGAAAACGGGTGCTGATGGTGGAGATCCGGACGGGGCGGTGGCGATAGTTTTAACGTTAGGGGTCGGTGGGCCCGTGAGAGGGAAATGGGTGTTTTACACGGGCTTGCCGCGCATTGGAGAGAATTGCTAAATGTTTGATGAAGGAATAAAATGGAGGTAGAAGGGGTAATTGCAATGCAACTTTTAAAATGCGTAAAAGGGGGTTAAAAACGCCGGGCTCATAACTGTTGCAAAGTAAAAGTGCATGCAGTAAACCGTTTGAATTGGCTACTACCTTTAAGGAACTAGTAGGAAAGGTTTGTTGAGGGTGGGAGACCCTCGGTCTTTATATACACGGGTGCGCGGTAAGGATATCGAGCCCTCGTCGGCCTCGGCTGGTGCGTGTCACGCACCGGCCGAGGGCGACGAGGGTCTTTAACGGGCACCGGGGTCTTGTAACACGGCTTTGCCGGTAGATCCCCCGCAGAGACCCGCTCCTTTGCGACACGGGATCCCCAAAGCATTTCAAGTAGGGACGGCCAAAACCCATAGGGCTCATAAAGGACCCAAACCCATTAGACCCAAACCCAAAACGGGTACCCATTGGGTACCCGCTGTGGGTTTTGGGTTTTGGGTTTTGGGTTTTGGGTTTGGGTTTTTTATGGGTTTGGGGTTGGGTTTTGGGTTTTTTACGGGTTTAAAAAATGTGCAACCAATAAAAATATCTACCGCAGTCCCGCCCTTTTTTAGGTTTAGGTCCAAATTTTTGGGTCGACCCACAGGTTGAAGAGAGAGAGAGAGAGTTTATTTAACGTCGGAAAATCGGGATCTACCAGTCCCTGCCTCCCAAGGGGCATACGACGTGCTAGCGCTACCTAAGCTTGACACTAGGCTACGTGTTGCTATCGAGGCGGCTAACAGAATCAAACCATAGGGCAAGCCCAAGGCACACGGAGTTCAGGCCGCATTCCGGCGCTCCTTGTTGGTGAGCGGGCAATCGGCAAAAGGGCGAATAAACGCCAGGGCGCTGTAAGCGCTGCTGTTGGTAGTAGTGGACGCTGTCGGCCGGCAACGTGCCGGAAGAAGAGTAAGGCCGGGTGTGGCGGAAGGGACCTCGGGACCCCCCCTGGGCCTGGCCGGAGATACGGGGGACTAACGAGCCTACTGTTGGTCCTAATAGTACAAAGGAAAAGATAAAAGGTGCAAAGGGAAAAAGGAAAAAGGAAAAAGGAAAAAGGAAAAAGGGAAAAGGGAAAAAAAAGGAAAAAGGAAAAAGGAAAAAGGAAATAGGAAATAGGTTATATGCGGGCTTTTTATGCCCTGTTACTACCGCCCAGCGATAGTGTAGTAGTTGGTAGCTTCAACGAACGAAGCAAAAAGGAAAGGCTTTTGCAATAGCCGTTTCCAATATCCGGGCCTATCAAAAGCTGGGGAGGGGTCCGTTGTAGGCCACTTGTCTTCTACCGCCTTAGCCAGCCTGCAATATACAGGGTGGGAGGGGGACTTGTTTCTTCCGCAGCGGCACGGGTTGTCGTTTTCGTGCTGGAACTTTCGGTGGTACCAGTCGAAGTCCCCGTGCCCCGTGCGTGCGGCTATCAGCCGCTGTAATACCTTCCGGTGCAGCTGTAAAGCTTCGGGTGCGGGCCGTGGCACCGGCGGGAGGCCTATAGCCCTGTACCGGTC
>JNVV01000063.1:0-15947 GCA_000733355.1 Falciphora oryzae
CACAAAGGGTCTATATAAACCCTGCCATCTCCTATGTCCTTCACGAAAGATTCCTTCCTCCTCAAGCATCTCTTGAGCCCATAGAAAGATTATCTGCAATCTAGAGATTCTTTCTCCAAGCCGTCTTTGACCCCTTGTTACACCAAGGGATCATAACAATGGCAACCCCAAACGCCGGGGACGGTAACGGGGGCTTGACTCCTGCCACGTCCGGCGCGCTAACACCCCTCCCCCAAAACATTCTTTTCGAAACCATCGCGAGCTTCCAAGAACGACTGGCCGCAGCCGAGCAACAGCAGCAGGAATTCCAAGCCAGCACTAACAAGCTCTTCGTCGCTTATCGCAAAAACACTTTAAAGGTGATAGCGGAGCAGAAAGACCAGCTTTTAGTAGCTTACGTGGCGCTTAACGCACCCAAACGACTCCCCTTCAAAAACCCGACACCTTACACTAGCGACGGAAAAGGCTTTAACGCGTGAAAAAACGCAATCAAATATAAGCTCGCCCGTAACGAAAATTTTATCGGGAACCACCGCAACCAATTCAAATACGTATAATCCAACCTGGCTCCGAACATCCAGGATATGGTACGATCGTATTACGAAATCGGGGGCTCCAACAGCTTGTACGACCCAAAAGCATTCATCTTCCACTTCGGCACCATTTTTAACAACCCCCACAAAAAGGCCCAAGCTTTAGCGAAATTGGAAGCATGCCGAATGGAGTCCGGACAAACATTCATTCAATTCCATACCAAATTCGAAATGCTGCTAACGTTTGCCGGAAGGTTGGTTTAGGCCGACAAAGTAAAGATTAATTACTTTCGCTTCCGTATTTCCAACCGCATCCGCCTAACGGCGGTAGCGGGCTACCACAACGCCAACTTTTACTAGGAAATGGTAGCGGTATACAAACGCATTGCCTAAGCATTAAAAGCGATCGACCTAAATAATAAATTCGGCAAAAAATCGTTACAATCCCCTGCCCCTGCTTACTTCGGAAAAAATACGAAGGACACCCCAATAACAGGCGTTAACGCAGCCCATACCGACACGCACCCTCCACGCAAATTACGCGCCCTATAGGTGTTTTAAAAGGAGTTCCAACGGCGCCGGGATATAGGAGCATGTTTAAATTGCGGTAGCAAAGAACACAAGCGACGGGTTTGCCGCTACCGGAGCGCAGCCAACCCCAAAAGAACCAAGGTGGCCGCCACCTAAAGCATCGGCACCGAGGAGGGAAAAAAGTAGCCCCTAACGAAAGATTTAGCCAAAGGGGGAAATTGCGGCAACGGACACAAATTATAACTAAAAGACCATTTAAAAAAAAGTGGAAAAACGAATTAAAGGAAATCGAACGCAATATGGACGGCTCCCCGTTTTTAATGCTAATACTGTTTAACTTTTCCCAATTTATCGATGCACAAATGGACTTAGGTTGCTAATATTACGCGGCAATAAGCGAAAATTTCGCAGCAAAGAATCGAATCGAAAAAATACGACTTTATAAACCTCGGCAACTCGGAACCATTTTAGGTAGGACTTTAATAGCTATTAGGTACTTTGCTAAATGCGAAATGGATATAGACGGGTGGGTTAGACCCGTCCTATTTTATATTATCCCGGGAATGCTTAAAAACGTTATCCTAGGACTCCCGTAGATGAAGAACGAACAAGTTACCTTTGACGCGGTTTCGGATTGCTTACGAATAAAAGAAACCGGCCAATTCGTAATAAAAGAGGCGAAAGCTCGGCCAACCTCGGAAAAGCCTTCGGTAGTAATTGGCAGCATTTTTGCCGCGGCCTGCCGGAAATAACGGCGGGACCCGCAATAGGGCTATAAGTTTGCGGCCACCTTTTTAAAAGAAATAATACGAATCCTTTAGCTTACCGCCGAAATACCTTCCCCGAAACGACCAAAACCCAAACTGTTTAAAAAGCTAACGGAGTTCGCCGACCTTTTCGATAAAGCTAAAACGTTAAGTTTGCTTCCATACCGGGGGAACCTAAACCATTACATCAAATTAAAAAAGAACGATAACGGTTCCATACCGGACCTCCCCTAAGGGCGTTTATATAGCATACCAAGGGAGCAACTTTTGGAGTTACGAAAACAAATTACCGAACTGATGGACAAAAGGTGGATTCGCGCCAATTCATTACCAACGGCAGCACCCGTCCTTATGGTTCGCAAACAGTTAAGAGGATGGCGTTTATGCGTAAATTACCGCGCGCTTAACGCGATTACATTCCAAAACCGCTACCCCTTACCATTTGTAAAAAAAACATTCCGTTCCCTATCAAAAGCGAAATGGTTCACCAAAATGGACGTCCGAGCCGCCTTTTATAAAATTAGGATAGTATAAAGCAACGAGCACCTAATAGCATTCCAAATTCGGTTCGGGTTATTCGAATGGCTAGTTTGCCTATTCGGGTTAGCAAAAGCCCTAGCAACCTTTTAACGCTACATTAACGGTGTTTTAGGCGACATCTTCGACGATTTCGTATCGGTTTATTTAAATAACGTACTTATTTTTTCTTCGGGGTCCCGCAAAAACCATTAGGAAAAGGTAAAAATGGTCTTCCGCCGGCTGAAAAACGCCGGACTAAATCTGGACCTGGAAAAAAGCGATTTCGCTGTGCAAAAAGTGAAATACCTGGGGTTCATCGTTAAAGCGGGAAAAAGGGTCCAAACCGACCCGGAAAAAATCCGCGCCATT
This sequence comes from Falciphora oryzae, assembly GCA_000733355.1. Taxonomy (NCBI): domain Eukaryota; kingdom Fungi; phylum Ascomycota; class Sordariomycetes; order Magnaporthales; family Magnaporthaceae; genus Falciphora; species Falciphora oryzae. Next base: position 2,720 of record JNVV01000063.1, read on the forward strand.
TGCGATTAAAAAGCACCGAAAAGATTTAGGGGGCTCCGCGGGTTTTTAAAATTCGCCAACTTTTACCGAAAATTCATCGACAAATACTTAAAACTGGCGGTACCATTGCAAGCTTTAACTAAAAAAGGAACCCCGTACCGGTAGGACTCCGAAATTAACGAAGCTTTTAAGCGGCTTAAACTAGCTTTTATACAAACACCGGTACTAGCACAATAGGACCTAAAACGGGACACAAAATTGGAAACAAACTATTCCGGGACGGCTTTAAAAGGCTGCTTATCCCAACAAAAAAAAGATAGCTTATAGCGGCTAGTTGCTTACCACTCCGCCAAATTAAACGACGCCCAACGCAACTATACCATCCACGATAAAAAGCTTCTCGCGGTAGTAAAGTGTTTAAAAGCCTGGAACGCAAAACTCCAAAGCGTATCTAAGCCGTTCCTAATCCTTACGGACCATAAAGCTTTGGAATACTTTTCGAAACCTTAAAAAATAACCGAAAAATAAATGCACTGGGCAAAAACATTAGCTAAATTCAATTACAACTTGCAATACCGACCGGGGAAGCACGCGGTATTACCAAACGCGCTATCCCGAAAGAAATAAAACGAAAAAAGAGGCGCACGCAAGGCGACACTACTGCAACCGGTATAACCCATTTAACGTATAGCGCCTACGGAAATTTATATCAATTCCGTATCGATAGCCAACCAACCCCCGGAGCGGTCTAACAACAAAGCCACGCCAGCTACGAAAAAGCCTTTGCTGCTAAACCCAACTTAACTACGAAAAGCAAACCACGACCACATTACGGCCTTTCCAACGGGAGCCACTATTTTTCGCGAACAAATATTAGCGGAACTATGGGATAAAGTATTACGCCACGACGAAACATATAAGCGAAAACTTGCAACGGTCCAATAAAACGCGCGCAATTTCCCCCTAAAAGCTAACACCAAAATATAAATAGCGGATTGTAACATTAATACATAAAAAGCGCTTTAATACAAAAGACGATTATAGTTCCCAATTTGGGAGCCATTAACAACCACTTTAACGCAAAAAATATACGTTTCCCCAATCGTAAACTATACGGGACGGAATAATATATTCGCCGTTTTATACCGCAACTACTATTAGAACGGGATATTACGGGATATGGTTCGGTTTATCCGCAATTGCGACATTTGCCGCAAGTCCCGCCCGTTTCGACAGCACAAATAGGGGCTATTGCGCCCCCTCCCGGTACCGGACCAATTCTGGAAAAACATTTCGATAAATTTTATAACAAAACTTCCCGCGACCGAAAAGGGGCCGGAATATTTAATAGTTATTACCGATAGGCTATCGAAATATATCCAGCTCGAAGCTATGCATTTTATAGGAGCGAAAAAATGCGCAATACGGTTCCGATTAGCATAATAGCGATTCCGTAGTTTTCCGGACAGCATTATTTCCAATAAAAGCTCGAACTAGGTAGGAGAATTTTAAACGGAATTATGTTCCCAAATACAAATTCAACAGCTGCTTTTTACCTTTTTTTACCCGGAAATAAACGGGGGCACAAAAAAAGCGAACCAGGAAATCCAACACTATTTGCGCTACTTTATTACCCTCGTACAAACCAACTAATCGCAACACCTCGACGCCTACCAGCTTGCGCTTAATAACAAAAACTCAACCATTACGGGATACAGCCCCAACCGCTTACTATTAGGTTTTAACATTAACCCAATCCCAACACACCTACCGCCAAACAACGCACCTAAAGCAAATAAAAAAGGGCGTACTTCCGCCTTTCTAGCTCACCTACGGGAAGGATTAGAACTGGCCATTACAACTACGGCATTTGTATAATAACAATAAAAATTATAAGCTAATAAATTCCGCCGCCCAGCTAAAAAATACAAAATAAGCGACAAAATGTAACTGTCCCTCCGCAATATCAAAATAAACCGGCCCAGCAAAAAGCTAAACTGGGTGGCGGACAAGTTCGAAATGGTTGCGGTCCCCAATCCCCTCAATGTTACGCTGGATGTACCTAGGGGCATCCACCCTAACTTTTACGTCGAACTAATGGAATAAGCAGCAAACGACCCGTTCCCGTTACAAACGAATACAAACACACGTCCAAAACCCATTCTAATCCCATTACCGGAGGATAGCGAACTCTACGAAAAATGGCTTGTGGAAAAGATCCTGGCTATAAAAAACGCCAAAAGACGGGGAAAAAGACAAACATTAATAAAATAAGTAGGATACGATAAAACAACGTAGGAACCATTAAAAAAAATTAAGGATACAGCAGCGATGGAGGAATTCGAAGCCCAATAGGGGGATGCACACACCCACAACGGCCCCGAATTGCGAAACAAAAGGAAACAAGCCGCCGCAGCTCGAAAACAAAAAGGACGCATTACGAAAGCTATATTATTTCGAATTAAAAGAAAGCCGGCAAACGAACGGCAATAGCCGCTCGAGACGCAAAGCAGCACGACCCCTTACCCTAACGAAAAATAAAAACCCAGCACAACAAACTGCTACCACGCTTAATACCTAACCCCAAACCAAAAACCCCGCACACAAGATACGAAAAAAAACCGAAACTAATTTCCACCCTCACCACCATCGTCGGCAGACGTTTCCTCCTCGAACATGGAAAGGGAACGGAACCAACGGGAAAAGGAACTGCTACCGCTATAATAAATATCCCAACGATAACGACGCTCCTCACGGTATCGAACAGCACGAAAGGAGGGCGAGGGCGAGCAACGACGCGATTCGGAACGGTAAATAAGGCGACGACGCTCCGAATCGCCATTGGACTAAACACGGTTATTGGCGGTCACCTGATTGATGGCGTCAATAAGCCGGGCGTCACGCGCCTTAACGCGACGCTCCGTTTCCACTTGGGCTCGCTATAAAAAGTCAGCGACGCCGCCACGCGAAATATGGAAAAAAGGGCCAACTATTTGCATAAAGCCGAAACCGCGGACAAGCGTATCCATAAGCTGCTAGCTTTAATTGCCGCAACGAAAAGGAATGCCAGCCGCGTTGCTAAAAACCAGAGCGTCGCCCGCAAGGTTGGCGTTCTGGACATGCTGCCGGTTAAAATTCGTATTAGTTTCGTTAAAAAGCCGCGACCAGTGCTGGTGGGCAAGTAGGTATTCGCGGGTAAAGATAGAACGCGAGCCCTTACCGGAAAAAACACCAGGCTTAGCAATATGACGGTCGCCAATCGTTAAAGCGAAAAGGTCGCGTCGGGCACGGCGTAAGGCAGGACTTGAAGCGTAAGCAGCATTGGAGGTATTGCAGCCCGCCGTTTTCCTACGACGGCAACGGTCGCAAGCCTGACCAGGCCGGTACTTTTTACAAGCCACAACTCCAGTAACTTTAAATTTGCTAAAATACGCGTCACATTCGTACTTTTGGTAGACGGGAGCCGCATGCTCCTCGTCCGACGAGTCGCCCGTTAAATCAATTGCGTCGGCGGCGCGACGGCCCTTGTCGCGCTAGTGCTAGGCTACGCCATAGGTTAGATACGGACAACAAGCGGGAGCGAGAAGACTTACGCAACCAAACGGATCGTCGCCACCGCCTCCGGGAGGCGGAGGAGAAGCGGCAGCAGCAACAGACATCGTAAGGATCGCGCCAGTCGGAAAGAGAGTCCATACCGGAAAGGAGCCGGGACAAAAGGAAGGAAAATGCCAGGGAAAAGAGCGACCGCGCAAAAAGACAGCGACGAAACGAAACGAAAACGAAGCCGCGACGGTCGGAGGACGGAGATTGTCGGTCAACACCCAGGAAGGAAGGTGGAAGGAAGGCGGAATTGGGAGAAAAAAAAACAGGAGACGAAACGACGGCGGGGAAGGAAAACTTTACAGGCAGTGACGGGACCGCAAAAAAGCCAAACGAGTTACGCAGGCAAACACAACGAAAAAAAGGAAGGAGCGAGGCAGCCAAAAGCCACGAGGCAACAAAGAAACGAACCGCCCCCGCTAACAAAAAAGGAAGGCACGCCTAAACCGAACCACGGAAAACGCAAGCGCCTACCCCGAAGCCAACCTAAAGTCGAACAACACCCACCATAGCACGAAGCTCTCCAACTAACGGACCACCCGCGATATCAAAATAAACTAAAAACGAAAAAGTCACGGAGCAACTAAGGGGCTGAGCCCGGAGGAGGCGGCTATGTCATAGTTCCGTGCTTGGGGCACGGAAGTGGTAGCTCAAGGGTAGCCCCCTAAGCCAACTCGTGTATATATAGGAGCCTCACAACCTTCCTCATAGTTCCTCTCTTCCTCCTCCTCATCTTCCAGAATAACATCACTATAACCCCTACCGGCGACCAACCCGTAGTCCGGTTTATTACAGCGCCTGTGAAGGGGAAGGGCAAAGCGCCGGCGCAACTAGCAGAGGTTGCGGTGATCTTTTTGGACCTATCCTTTTTACCGCCCTCCTCCGACACGAGCGAGTCCGAGTTTTACCCGCCTCTTTAGCACCTTACCCACCCGGTGATCGACCTTTTTAGCGACGATATTATACCCGCCAGTTAGCAAACGAGTCGCTTTAAGGCGGTAAGGGGGGTTGAAGAGGAGGAGGACGACCAACCCACGCCTAAGGCAAAGAGACCTCGCTCTAGGGCACCGCCGACGTTTCGAGCGCTTCGCGCGCCCGCAGCGCCCGCAGCGCCCGCAGCGCCCGCGGCACCGATACCGGCAGCGGAAAAGCCTTTGCAGATCCGGGTATCGGTTAAGGTTACCGTGCATTTAATAAAGCCGTTTTGGTTGCCGGAAAAGAGGTTTTGGGCAAAGCCGCGCTCGATCGTTAAGCTGTTGACTTTCGCAATACCTGCCGCGACGTCCTTTGCCGGCGTTGATTGCGAGGGAGCCCTCGTCGAGTTCGCGTTGGCCTATAAAATAACGCGCATGGTTAGGTTAAGCCGAGAGGATAACGAGGTAGAGGACGCGTTGGCGAGATACTCCAAGGCAGAATTGACGGCCGGATATAAGCTACTTCGCGTTATCGCCCCGTAGATCGTTTCGAGCACTTTTGATTGCGATGAAGGGCTTGATAGCGTTAAGTTCAATAGCTTTATTTTTGGCGACGATATCCTCGAGGCGTTGATATAGTACGCCAATCGCGAGTTGACGATTAGCTTGGATTATTATTTCCGCCTTTAACGGAGGGAATCCAGCTCGACTTCCTATCGATCCGCACTTTCGATCGCGCCGTTTACTCCCTCAAGTAGGGTGCTCGACGATGCAGAGTTAAGCGCCCGCAACCTTTTTGGAAATTACTTATCCACCATGCGGTTAGCAAGAACGACAGCCCCGGCGGCGATTTCGATTGCCCGGAAAACGACTACTAATACAATGCGTGTAGCGCTGGAGGAAAAGAAGCAATTTGATCTGCTGATTCGGCTGTATTACGAGCTTACCGCGAGGTGGTTATGTACGTTGCCGAGAGGAACTTGCAACAATTTCCGCAATACCCACGCGCCTTTTTTGTGTTTCGTCGAGCGCGTTGGCCGAGAAGAAGTTCATTACCCTTTTGGCCCAGCACAGATTTAGCGGTGGGCGGCAGCGATCCAGGCTAGAATTGCATTGCTCGAGCAGCTTCCTGCTGATATCCGGGAAGGCTTTCGGAAAAAGCAGGCCGAGGTATACAGGAAAGCTTTTGCTGATCCGGAGACGGCTATGAACTATCACCGGCCTCTCGGCGGTGGTAGTATATCGCTTTGCTGACCTCGTGGATTCAATCCCGATACCGGTAGGCGCGACTTCGAGATGCATCCTCGAGCTTTGCTTTAAACGCGCGTTGGTTGATCCGGCCAGGCCGTCACCTTAAAAAACGCGATTTTCACCGCAAAACGAGGGGGGTGGGTGGGAGTGCACCCTGGTCCGTTGGACCCACTGTGGTTTGGTTCTAAACAGACAGCTGTAGCCGCGCGACAAGGCCACATCCACTCGAAACCCCTGCTGCCATCGATCCGAAGGAACGTGGGAACGTCAATGGCAGATGCCGAACAAACCTTGGCTACATTCGCGACGCTAAACTGAGGTAAAGCTAGATGATTGACGCCTGCCGACTCGCGCGCACGAGTCGAGTGCGAGCTCCCCTCCAGCCTCGCCTAGACGCTGGTGGATACAGACTCTCAATGTCCGAGCTGGTTTGATAAACACGAATCTGTAGGCCTGGTGGCACAGATCGGGTTCGAGATAATCAGTCAGCAGAGTCGAGTCGCCTGGTGAGCCGTGGAGATGACCCAGTGCAACCCATCGACTGAGAGGCGCAGCGCAATTAGCGTAAGGCGCTGCGTAGCCGCCCGCCCTCGATCCATCCCCGTCCATCAACCCTGGTGGCCCTGCGGCACAGATGACGTTGGCCCTCACCTGCTTTCAAGTGCTTTTTGGGGAATGCAACGTGGTTTATCACACAACATCTAATCTCACTTGACCAGCCCCGATGTTCGGTATAGATTTTGCATTGTATCCTCGGTCTCCTCGAGCAGAGGGGCTTACGCTATCATCCCTCGGAATTTCTCACAAGCGTAGCATCACAAGGGCTCTGTCCTGGAGAGCCCATTTGCTTCATTAGGGCCACTGCGCTGCTGGGCTGCTGATATGATCAGTCCGACTTCGAAGAGGACTGGGATAGCGAAATTGTGCGCCCACTTAGTACAATTCCATGGAGCCGTCCGCGGCTCTCCAGGCTTGTAGAACACCAGGGGATCCCCCCAAACCCTGATTTGCTCCACGCTATGAGTGACGGGTTCAAAGCCGTCTGTTAGGGCGGGGGCTAGCTTTCCCCCAAAACCGCATCCTATCGGCTACGAAAATCCTTTAGCGTCGACTCGGGCGTATCCCGAAAGCTCGCGCGAATGAAGTTTCTGCTGAACGAAGATGACATGATGAAATCGAGGCTCAGGGTCGACACATGGTCCCATATGTTCCCTGTCTGTCAGTGAACGCGCGCCGCTTCTGAGGCCTTATGCTCCTGCCCCTGAGCAGGTAAGAGAAGCTCCGAGGCAGGACACCCTGAAGAGGCCATGCGCCTGGCCCATGCCCGAGGTGGATTCTACAACTTGATCAAGATGAACGAGTATGTCATCCTCAATGTCGAGGCTGGTCATGTGGTGGCGCCCTTGCTGTTGTGGGCGATGCCCTAGGCTACTGCTTAGTTCCTCCTGCCGGGCCAGAACTGACGCCGTCGATGCCGGCTCTACCGGACTAGGACAAGACGACTTTCACAATCAGGGGTCAGAAGGTGAAGATCCCCTTGTCGCAGTCACCATTCAGCCATGAAGCCCCAGCGGAACATCGGCCGAGGTAGCTACCTGTCCTCATCTTGGAGCATGCGTCTCCTTCCCTAGCCCACGAGCCGTCATCCTCGTTCTCGTCACCATCGTCACCGGCATGTCCCTTGGCGGGGCCATCCAGACAGCACCCGGTTTGGTGTAGTCCGGGTCCTTGCGCTTAGCAGGCTAAGTCTTGGTCTTGCGACAATTCGCTTGGGCAAGCATGAATTACAAACCGTCACCTCGGCGCCTGGCTGCCACCTGCTCGCCTAGTTCTAGGAAGCATAGATCCCAATGGGGATTAAATAAGCATATTCAGGGGTAGTTGTACTAACAAATTCCAGGCCATCGCCGTCAGGGCCACTTGCCGGCTGCTGGCCGCTCCTCTCGTCGTTAGCCCCCGAGCCTAGGTGTTCCTGGTTGCCTTCGTAGATTTCGCTTGGGTCATAGTGAACGACTGGTCTATCGGGACGGTTTGATCCTGCACAGACAGACGGGAAAGACGGAATAAAGGTGGCCATTATAACCGATGTTCGAGAAGGATAAGTTACGCATCTTCGTTCACAACGAACAAGATGGCACCCCCATTGCCTCTTTTTTTCCTCTCTCCTTTCCTTTTTCCTTTCCTGCCAACGTGGAAAACAGGTGAGAGGTACCAAATTTTCTGTTGTGGCCGACGACAGGAAGGGTACCAAGGCTATTCCCAGCTCCAAAAGTACGACGTGGTCCTTATTGCCCTATATCGCTATGCAGATACCTACCACCTCCACCAGTCCCTTTTACGAAGGGTCAATAAATCCACCCACACGTGCTTCCCAAAGGAGGGGGAGGATCCCGCTTGATAGGGCCAAGTTTGATCCTCAAATACAAGAGTACCGCCCCGATAGCGAGCGTGATCCCCCCGATGACTGACCCGAACACGATTAGCAGCACATGCCCGCCCTCCCCCCTTCGTGCGACTGGGGGATCGCTTGGCACATGGAATGAAATCATCGTGGGTTCCTCCATTCTCCGGCTCGGGACCTCCTTTTCCCTCTCAGTTGAGACGTTTCTGCTGCCGTTGTCGTTGACCAAGAGCGGCACGTGGGATACTTCTAGCTTTTAGAGAGTATTCTGCGAGAAGACGAGAAGAACCCCAACCCGATTCGCTGCGTTTTTATATGCCTGCGCTGGTAGTCACCGTCACGGCGGGTGGGAGGTTTGCTACAGTTCGGCGACCATTGTTGACGTCCGTCGTGCCAAGCCATACGACGGGGCACGTCTAATATGCCAGACAGGGTTAGCCGTATGGAACAAGCGAAGAAGGCGCCGGGTGAGATATTCGCCCAAACCGTGCTCACCTCCGGTCCTGTCTTTGCTCCGCTCCCCAGCCTCTCGCCCGCCATCCCGCGAGCCCAAATTTCCCCGCCACGCGGCTGTCACTAATCCATGATAATCGACGTGTTGGAGGAACAGGACTCCGCCGAGCTGGAGCGGGATTTCTGCCGTGGACCGTGCCCTCCGGCCATAAATCCGGGATTGGACATGTTGCACCAGATGACCATCGCCAAAACAATGATTAAAGGTATCGTGGTAATGAGTATGATGCCGGTCGTGCTGAGCTGGTCGGGCTGGGGAGGCTCGTCACGCCCGATCACCGTGACAAGCCCCGCGTGGGGGCGATGCATGTTTGGAGTTGCTAGGTTCCGGGATGGGCTGTCTGTCTCGGTCGAGTGACACGGAATGGGGATCTCAAGGAAGCTGAAGTGTCAATGGCCGGGCTGGTGACTTGCGGCGATGGCCAGTTTTCAAGCAACGAGACTGGGGGGCTGTCCACTTGGACTGCGGCACCGGGCCCCTTCTCTTATGGCGTTTCCTCGGAGCAAGGACCAGCAGCCCCGAAGCTTTGCTATAGAGATGCGCGTCACCTTGTCCATCGCGGTCAGGTTGCACGATGGGACCTCATAAGGTGCAAGCCCGTCACGATACCATGCACCACCCCGCCGCTCTGTGCGCGTGTCGCGATTGCTGCCGCCCCTGAAATACACACCTGATCTCGTTGGCTGGAGCTCTCCTCGTCACCCTATTCTATCCTCCACGGTCGGATTCGGCAACTGCTCCATGGGCCGATATCTGGTGCCAGCGCGCCCGACGAGGCGGCACGGCACAGAAGCCGTGCCTGTGAAAGGCCAGCTCCCACAGCAAGGACGTACGGGCACCCGGATAGGTTGTGCTTCACTCGTACAACCAACTCATCCGCGTCATGGGATGGATGAGCTGCCGCCACCGCGCAACCCACTCGAACGATGTTGTGGGTGACCAACCATCTGGCTCGGAGAGTTCCAGGGCGGTTATTTGCTATGCAGATAGTATCACACACGACCCGGTACCAGGCGGGATGTTTGACAAGCAGCGCAGTTTGCCGCACATACACAACACCTCCCCACGCCCCATTGTTGGCCACGGGTGACTGCTGCTTGTGCCGTGACCACGGTGTGGTCCTTTTGCGCATCTCGAACTTTCGCCGGCCGTGTTCTCCGGTGTGATGTGTCCCCGCTGGATGTGCATGGGATGCATAGAGATGGCCGAATCACACACATACACACCATCCCAGCCACATGCCATCAGCGTGTGTGCACGTGTTGTTGACGCAGGGGCGACGTAGGACAGCATGCAGGTGAAGGAGAGTGGAAGGTGAGCCTGACCGTCGCGCAAACCTAACCTAGCAAGACCTGGGCCCTACGGTTTCCCCCGACGTCACGAACACGGTCGCTCTCTGAGGCAAGCGGCGCAGTAGCAATCACAAACATGGTCAAAAGATACTGGGCAAACAGAAGGGCATGTAGATCTCTAAAATGAAACGGTCAATGGATGGAGAGACCAAGTGACCGAGATTAACGATGGATCATTCTTCTCTGGACGTCGGCTGGCGAAGGATTCGCCCCGGACACGGTGCAAGTGCCCATCGGGTCATCCTTGCCCAAAGGCGAAGGGGTTTCCCAACAGCAAAGCGTGTGCCGGAACGCCCATGACTATCTGAAGAAGAGAAAAGAGAGCAGAGAAAATTTCAAAGAGGACCCGCGATGTCGGAACCGTTTTCTTCTCCAGCCGCCTCGAAGTGTGGGTCCTCAGAAGCACGGTCCTTGTGTGGTCATGTGACCTTTCTGGTGACTTTCACGGGAAGCTGGAAATGGAACATTTCTGATTGGCCAGAGAGAGCCGAGGAGCCGAAGGAGGCGCATGGGTCACTGAGCTGTGCCAGCTCCATCATCGACGACATCTGGTGCATCTGCATCATCGAAACTACCCCCCCGTCGTCTGGCCCCCCAGCTCAGGAAGCCGCTACGCAACCCAATTGGAACAGCAAAACCAGCGCGCTTGTTCCGAGAGGACAGAACCAGAGCACCTTCTCCAGATTTCCCACACAAACCCCGAAAAGCCGCGACCATGAGCACCCAAAGGGTCGGCCTCATGGCCATCCGGCGAGGTAAGTCTTGCTGCGGCGCTAATGCGAGAGGAAGGGTTCCGAGATGGGCGCAATCGCTAACACTGTTCCCACCAGCCGCGCAACAACCCGTCTTCTCCCAGCACATCCCCAGATCGGCCGCCGCCCTGAGCCTACAGAGCTCACAGGCCCGGTACTTTTTTTTTATCTCTGGGCGCGATTAGGAGGGGAAAATCACTGACAGCCGATTTGTCCAGCCCGCTCACGACCAAGCTCACGCACGCCGAGAACGACGCCCTCCTGGCCGAGCAGCGCCTGCGCCGGCCCGTGGCCCCGCACCTCGAGATCTACGACTACAAGCAGACCTTCCTTGGCGGCTCCATCTGGCAGCGCATCTCTGGCACGCTCCTGACCGGCACGCTCTACGGCTTCGGCGCCGCCTACCTAGCCGCCCCGCTGACGGGCTGGCACCTCGAGTCGGCCAGCATCGCCGCCGCCGTGGGCGCCTGGCCCGCCCTCGCAAAGGGCGGGCTCAAGTTCCTGATCGCCTGGCCCTTCACCTTCCACTCCTTCAACGGCGTCCGCCACCTCGTCTGGGACACGGCCAGGGGCTTCGAGAAGAGCAGGCTCAAGACCATCTCCCGCTACGTCTGGGTCGCCAGCGCCCTGAGCGCCGCTGGGCTTGTTGCGTTCTTTTGAGCGGGGTGATGTTGGAGTGAGAATAAAAGAATGGAGGGGTGCTGGGCGTGAGCTGTTCAGGCCTGGGGAAAAGAAGGGATGGAGGCTGAATCTGCCGGCTTTGCTTGGCCGGTGGTCCAGTAGAGCATGCCGGAAGCATTGCCGATGACCACCGTGGCGGACTGATGATAAAAAAAAATCTGGAAAAAAGGAGGGGACAGGGGTTGTCCCGGATGCTCTATGGCTCAGACGAGTATAGATGTTAAGCTAATCCAGGGTCCAGTCCGTTGTACCCTTTTTTTATTATTTGTTTGTATAAGACATGCATCGATTCGGTGGTAGAAACGCCATCATCGAGGATGAGCTACAACAACAACTGACCTTGCGGCCTATGCATCCCTTGCCAACCATTGTGTTTGCCATATCTCATCTGGTGCATCACCACGTAACCCGTCGGGCAGCTAGATGAAGCACCGGTTCGTGCGCGCGTCCTGTAACTCCAAGGCGCCCAAGAAGACGCTGAGTCGCTGGGGTGCATAAAAGGGGGTGTAAAACTAAAATGACCTGCGAAGACTCCAGGCGCCACAACCATTCCGAGAAAGAAAAGAAAAGAAAGACGACAGACCACATTATCGTTCAAGGCTCTCCAGCTAGGAGTAGAGATGCTACTCAATATTCCTGGCCGCAATCACGATCCTGTTGAGCTTGTGGTCGCCCAGCGCCGCGAGCCTGGCCCCGACGATGGGGCCGAGGAAGTCGACGAGCTCCGACTCCTCCAGGGACGCCGTCATGCCGCCGTTGACGCCGTTGGGCATGGCCGGGTCGTGATCGCCCAGCGCGAGCGTGTTCTTGACGATGGCGCCCACGAGCGCCTCGAACTCGATGTTGGCGTTCCCGCCCCCGGATGCAGTGCGCTCCTGCAGCGGCTGCAGCACGGCGGCGTCGAAGCTCTTGAGGTTGGGCAGGACGAGCACCCGGAAGGCCTCGGGCCCGCCGGCGGCGGCGAGGCCGTTGAGGGCGCCGTAGAGCACGGCGGGGGGCTTGGTGGGGTCGAGGAAGTACTTGAGGCAGGTGCGCGTCAGCTTGGAGCGCAGGTGTTTGTTGGCGCGCGTGTACTTGGCGGCGACGCGGCCCAGCAGGCTGGCGGCGAACTCGCGCAGCAGGAACTGGTCGTGGATCGGGTCCGCCGGCGGGGGCGCGGGGGCCGCGACGGCGCCGTCGACGTCCATGCCGCTGCCGTTGCCGTTGCCGTTGCTGCCACTGCCGGCATTAGCAGCAGCAGCGCCGCCGCCGATCTTGCGGCTCATGAGCGCGGTGAGGACGGGCGCCGACAGAGGGCCTGCATAGGGGTCCAGGAACAGGTGCGGGTTGTCAACGAGGGCAGCGGTGAGCTCCATCATCATGCGCAGGGTAAAGGTGTCATCCAGGCGGTGGGTGACCTGGTTGGCAATGAAGTTCGCAAAGTAGGGCACGAGCTGGTGCAGACCCGGATCGGTGCGGACGGATTCGAGGGCGGCGTCGCGCAGACGCGCCGTCTCCTCGTCCGGGCTGTCGTCCAGGACGGCGGCCTGAATCTTGTCAAAGTAGAGCACCAGCTCCTTGCTTATTATCTGCTTCACGGCGGGGTGGAAGGCGAGGTTGTCGTTACCGGCCAGCGCCGAGAGCGCCGGGTTGGCACCGGGGCCCTTGGGTATCAGCTCCTGCGCGCGCGACTCGGCGCTCGTGGGGTTCTGCGGGATGGAGGGCTGGACGCCCTCAACGGCGAGCCAGTGTGCTGTGTGATGGATGGGGACCCAGTTAGAAAGAATACGTATAAAAAAAAAAAA